>CAUYTI010005297.1:0-23144 GCA_963575145.1 Galago senegalensis
GCCTATGGTCCCAGCTACTTGGGAGGCGGAGGCAGGAGACTCGCTAGAGCCCAGGAGTTGGAGGTTGCTGTGAGCTGTGATGCCACGGCACTCTACCCAGGGGGACAGCTTGAGGCTCTGTCTCAAAAAAAAAAAAAAAAATAACGTTCCATCGACCAAACCCTTTGGTAAGCTGATAAAGTGGGCACTGCATTGACACCAAAAGCAAACTCAAAGCTTTTGAGCCAGAAGTCTCACTTGAGATAAAGAAGAGGAAGATCAGAGAAGGAAGGCCAGCTAAATGAAGAAGACCTCTTCCTCTTAAGCCATCCAACAGGACTGCTCAGGATTTGCTGATTCTGTAAAAAGTTTGTTTAGGGTTGAGTAAGGACGTGGAAGGGATCTGAAGAGGATGAGATAACAACACTGATGATAATGATAATTACGATAACAACTAACATTTACTGAGTGTCACAATGCACTAGATCCTATGCTAAGTGTATACAGACTACAATCCCATTAAATATTATAATTATTGCTATTTTAAAAGGGAAAAAGCCCGAGTTTTATCAAAAACCTTACCTTAGGTTATTCAGCTAGTAAATGGTAGGAGCCAGGATACAAACATGGATCTGAATTTCTCTCCAGCCCGACTCTTTATTCTATATATTCTATCGCCTTCTGCCCAGATTCTGGACAGCCAGAGTTTCCTCCTCCCATCCTGTATCAAACGCAAACCTAGGAGAGCTGTCTGTACAGTTGGGTCTTATTCTCTTCCTTACAGAGGAAATAGCTGGTATGTTGAAAAAAATCAGGAAGTTTGGAAGTGAAAGGTGTACTGGGAAAGGAAGGAATTGAAATTGAGAAGAGTTAAACATTTACTGAGCACTAAGTAAATGTCAGGCACTTCACATACTTCCTTTTTGTATTAAAGCAAAAGTGTTTACCGGTTTTCAGCTACTACATAATTAGTGTAATCATTTCAAACAAAAAGGAAGTAAAAGATTTTCTCAATCTCAGGTCCCAAAGGCAAACTCTAATGGGTTTGATGAATAACAACTATATGGCCTGATAATATAATAAACATCCACACTTGGACTATGTCACCTTCATAATCTTAAATTAATCTTGAAGGGAGGTGGTATTGTCCATTTTATAGATCAGATAATGAACCCAGAGAGTTTAAGTATCTCCTAAAATAACATAGCTCAAAACCGGGAAATCCGTTGCCTCCAGAGTCCCTGCTGTCTGCGTTCCCGAGCCTCTGTGGCTGGGTCTTCTGTGCCTTTTTTTTTTTTTTTTTTTTTGAGACAGAGCCTCAAGCTGTCCCCCTGGGTAGAGTGCCTTGGCATTACAGCTCACAGTAACCTCCAACTCCTGGGCTCAAGCGAGTCTCCTGCCTTAGCCTCCCAAGTAGCTGGGACCACAGGTGCCTGCCACAACGCCCAGCTATTTTTTGGTTGCAGCCATCATTGTTGTTTGGTGGGTCCGGGCTGGGGATTCGAACCTGCCACCTTAGGTGTACGTGGCTGGCGCCTTCTGTGCCTTTCTTTAGGATTCTTCCCTCACTCCTCTAAGTCCCCAGGCCTCTGATGGTGTTTCTATCTTGAGTCCACTCCATTCCAATTTCCTACCTAATACTACATACTCCCTTACAGTGATTTCTGATGATGGCACTTTCTGGTAAGAGAAGGAAGAATGAAAAACCTCCAACAGGTAAAGGAATAGGTATTTAGGGATGGAATTAGAAGCTGTCAGCAGGGGCAAACTGCAAACCTGGTTTGTCTTTTTAAAAAAAAAAAACATTCTGATGTTCTCAGAGTTGGCCTTTCTTAGATTAGAAGAAATTAGCTTTTCCCAGATTGTGTTCTATGAGATTTATTGGGTGTTCTGTGAAAGGTCTTCTACGTTCCAATAATTTGGGCGGTGCCTGTGGCTCTCTGAGTACAGTGCCAGCCCCATATACTTAGGGTGGTAGGTTCAAACCCAGCCCCGGCCAAACTGAAACAAGAAAATGGCCGGGTGTCGTGACGGGTGCCTGTAATCCCAGCTACTCGGAAGGCTGAGGCAAGAGAATCACGTAGGCCCAAGAGCTGGAGGTTGCTATGAGTTCTGATGCCACAGCACTACACTGAGGGTGACAAAGTAAGACTGTCTCTAAAAGAAAAAAAAGGAAAAGCTATATTCCAATGATTTTAGGAAATATTGTGTTAAAAATATATCCTACACTGAAAGATAAGAGATAATAAATAAGCTGAATCGCTCCTTTATATATGAGATTTTCTCAAATGCAGTACCATGTTTCAGAAGCCTCCACAGAAGTCATCTCAGATGGGAATGATCTCTCTGGATGACCATTAGCAATTGAATGAAACAAAGAATTATGTTACCCAGACTGATTATGGCGATATCATTACATTGACAAGCTTTCTGATGGGATAAGTATCTGCTAATTTATTTTTGAGCAGATTATCAATGAGGGCTGAGTAAACATCATTATGTTGCAATACTACCACCCATCACTCAAAACTACAGGTTAAAAAGTTACTCAGGAAGGGACAGTGCCTGTGGCTCAAAGGAGTAGAGCGCTGACCCCATATACTGGAGGTGGTGGGTTCAAACCCAGTCCTGGCCAAAAACTGCAAAAAAAAAAGTTACTCAAGAAGGAAAACATTAGCTTTAGATAGTCCCAGGGTAAAACACTTTCAGTTACAAAGATAAATTTGTTTTAGAAGCTATCATTGAGATCCACCTGGATCCTAAGAGGAAACAGTTAATCCCTCTAATGCTCAGCTTCAAGTATTTCTTCCTTTAGCTATGTGTAGAATATTTCTGCTGGATATCTGGAAACAAAATGTATAGGGAACCTGGTTATAGGTGTAAAGTATTATGTTAAATATCCAATAGTATGAGAAATAGTAGCATAGGACATTAGAATGTAAGAGATCATCTAGCATAACTTGTTCTCTCCCCTAAAGCATACACACACATACACACACACCACCCCCATCCTCTAGCTAGTTAGTGGCAGGGGCAAGATCTGATCCAACTTTAATCTACTATACCAATGCCTCTTTCTAGCAGGAAAAAATATGCAAGATATTAATGTGAATAAGCAATTTGTAAAATTTTGCTTTTAAAGCATCAATTTAGAAAAGGAAGACCACTGTGAGATACAATCTTTATTCTCATTTTATTAAAACTGCAATGAAATTGGGTGGCGCCTGTGGCTCAAAGGGGTAGGGTACCAGACCCATATGCCAGAGGTGATGGGTTCAAACCCTGCCCCAGTCAAAAACTGAGAAAGGAAAAAAAAAAACCAACATAATGAAATTACAAACTGAATTACACATGATTTAAAAATATATATAACATCCTGTATAATAATCAGAATAGTGGCCATATTAATTGTATATTACACAATTAATTATTCATTCTTCCATTTATTTATCTAAATATTTACCAAAACTGTACTATAAATAATATACCATACTAGATACTAGACATTTAAACATGAAAAGATTGTAATCCTTATACATAATGCTGAATATTAATTTTTAGTCACCGATAGTGTAAAAATCAGTATTTTCAAAGTGTTATAATATGCCAGGCATTAACCTGCCCTCAAGACTCTTAGGATCTAGCAAATGAGATAAATTACATATACAAATATGGCAGGCAGAATTCTAAGGTGACTCCAGATTTCCTACCCTAATCCCAGAATTGGGATAGAAAAGTAATACAACAAATCATTTCCAGTGGTTGGAGTCATAGTAATTGTGTGAGCTCACAGTATCTACTATGATCTGGGACACCATGTGGTCTCCCTTCAGGCCAGGCTGCAAACATTTTCCCTATGGTATATATAACAGAGTCTATGTGTTCCCTTGAAATATAAAAAGAGAAAATCTTCAAGTAAGGCTATATTAATTCTGTAGCTGAAGATCTTCAAGAATATTATGAACTGTTTCATTGGAAGCTTCTGATGTTTTCCTTCTTTACAAAGCATCGGAGTTCCCTTCAGATAGGTTTATTAGCTCAGAATGGTGGTTTAGGCCTGAAAGCCCAGCACTTTGGGAGGCCAAGGCAGGAGGATCACTTGAGACCAGGAGTTCAAGATCAGCCTGAGCAACATAGCCAGACCCTGTCTCTGTAAGAAATAGAAAAATCAGCTGGGCATGGTGGCACACACCTGTAGTCCCAGCTACTTGGGAGACTAAGGCAGGAGGATCATTTGAGCCCTGAAGTCTGAGGCTGCAGTGAGCTAGGATGACGCCATTGCACTCTAAACCCAGGCATCGGAAGACCTCTCTTTTCCCTCCAAAAAAGTACCTAAAACCAGGGCTGTCTTCTGATGTCAGGTTTTCTTTCCTCTTCTTGGGCTACCTAGGACAAGCACCCCAAGAAGTGTTTTCTCTTTTTCCTTTCTATTCCCTCAAACATTTGTTAGCTGTCCATTACATGCCAAACATTATGCACAGATAAAAGACTGTAGTGACTCAGAGGAGGTCAAGGTTACTTCTAGCCATGTGAAAGGTGTGTGAGGTATATTTGAAAAGGCCAAACATTACTTCACTAGGCTTTTTGATATGCCAAGAGGTCTAAGTATAGGGGTCAAAAATGCTGAAGAAAGTGTCCTGCCCCGAATTTCAAATCTCTATTCCTCAAAGTCCTTGTCTAGTACTGTAGTCACTGCATGAGTTGGCATTCTCCTAATTTAAACTTGATGAATAGCTGAAATCAGATTGCTCATGCAATTCAATTATACTGTCAAAGACATAAGTAGTTCCCTCTGAATCCATGGCAAGGTCTGTGAATGGAAAAAATGGATGAGTTTCAAAAGGATGATCAAGTCTTCAGAAACAGCGATTACATATACTGTGCTCACTTAGTGCTAATAATGCTCAAGAAAAGATTAAGAAGAATCAAGTTCATGCTTATCTGCAGTGCACCATCTCTTCTTAATAGTTTTTTTTTTAATGTTTCACATGTGCTTAAAAAGGATGCATAATGTATGTTCTCTAATTCTTGGGCCCAGGATCTGTATAATTATACATATTAATTGTGAGGTTCAAATGCTATCTTCACTAGTTCTTTGATGCTTGACCTTCAAATAATTAAGAAAGATGTACTGAAATCTAGCACATATATTGCATTTGTAAATTCCTCCTTTTAGACTTATCAATTTTGCTTTATACATTGTGAGGCTATTTTAGAATTATAAAATCTTCTAAGTTTAACATTTTTGCCTTAAAATATATTTTGTCTGATATTAATATTAGGACAACTCTAGCATTCTTTTTATGACCCTAAGCTTTACTGAGATACTACTGGTATACCCAGCATTCTTATGTTCAGTGTTTGGCTGGCATAGCTTTTATGATATTGTCAATTTCGTGCCCTACGTTTTAGACATTTCTTGTAAAAATCATATAGTTAGATTATTTTTAAATGCTATTTAACTATCTCTCTCTTTTTAATGGCAAATTTGGGCAACTCACATTTACTGCAATTGTTGTTAGGCTTGAACTTGACTCTGCTTTTCATTTGCCCTATTTGTCTTTCTTCCTTTTTCCTGTCCCTTCTTTATTTGTTAGTTTTCCGAGTCCAGTTTTTTTCTTGTACGGATATAGAAGTTTTACACATGCTATTCCTTTTCTTTCAGTGGTTATTCTTGAAGTTAGCTTGTGGACTTACACCAAATAAAAGTTAATTGGCATCATAATTCCCATCCCAAACAATTCAAGTGTCTTGTAAGAGTGCTTCTCAGTCTTTAATGTATTTCTATTCCCTGGGGAGTGTGTTAAAATGCAGATTTCAGTTAGTAAGTGTGAGGTGGACCCTGACATTCCGCATCTCCAGACTCTCAAGTGGTGCAATGAAGAAGAAAGGCCTCAGAATGATGTACGTCAGTAGTCCAGACTGACATGCTGTTGTTTTTTTTGAGACAGAGCCTCAAGCTGTCCCCCTGGGTAGAGTGCTGTGGCATCACCGCTCACAGTAACCTCCAACTCCTGGGTTCAAGCGAATCTCCTGTCTCAGCCTCCCAAGTAGCTGGGATCACAGGCGCCCGCCACAACACCTGGCTATTTTTTTTTGGTTGCAGCCGTCACTGTTGTTTGGCAGGCCCTGGCTGGATTCAAACTCGCCACCTTAGGTGTATGGGGCTGGCGCCTTAGCCACTTGAGCCACAGGTGCCGAGCTGACATGCTGTTGTTAATATCTAGGATTGTAATTGTCTTTTTAAATTCCATAATTATACATTATTGTTTTATACACAGTGTTCACTGAAACTTACAAAGAAATTTGCTGATTTCTTTGCTTGTCTGTCTTTCTTGAATCTTAAGGTTTTGCTTCTGAGATTATTTTCCATATTCCTGAAGTTAAATTCCTGCTAAATATTAAGTTTATTTCACCCTCATTCTTGAAAGACAGTATTACATTAGTGGTCTGGGGCAGACTGCCTCACTCTGAATCCCTGGTCTGCCAGTTATTAACTGTGAACGCAAGGAAACGCACAGACATTCTTGAGCCCTCAGTTTTCTCATCTGTAAAATTAGGATAGTAAGACCTTAGAGGGGTTGCTGTGAGGATTCACCGCATTACTAGAAATAAAGTGTGCAGAGTGTACCTGGCACATTGTACATTCTAAGTAAGTGTTACCCATCATTATTACATAATTCTGGGCTGTCAGTTATTTCCCCCCATCACTTTGGAAATACTGTTTCAGTTCTTCTGGCTCCTATTATTATTATTGAGGTGTCTGAATCAATCAGAATATGCTTCAGTAAGACATAGTCCTCTAAATCTCTGTGGTTTAACACAAGAAAACTTCCTTACTCACATTGCATTTTCTACACAAGTTGCATAGGGTCCTGTCTCTCATAGTCAACCAAGGACTCAGATTTTCAAAGGCTGAGTCCTGACATGTCTTTCCATTAATAGTTTAGACAGGAAAAGGGGAAATAATGAAGCACAGAGAGGTCTTCCAGGAAGTGACACATCATTAGCACTCACATTTCACTGGCCAAAGAAAGTCACATACCACACCTAACTTCAAGGAACAGAAAATGCAATCCTGGCTCAGCGCCTGTAGCACAGTGGTTACAGTGCCAGCCACATACATGGAGGCTGGTGGGTTCGAACCCAACTCCGGCCAGCTAAACAACAATGACAACTCCAACAAAAAACAGCCAGGCATTTTGGTGGGTGCCTATAGTCCCAGCCACTTGGGAGGCTGAGGCAGGAGAATCACTTAAGGACAAGAGTTGGAGGTTGCTGTGAGCTGGGATGCCACAGCACTCTACCCAGGGAAGGGAGGGAGGGAGGGAGGGAGGGAGGAAGGAAGGAAGGAAGGAAGGAAGGAAGGAAAGAAAGAAATACCTGCCCCCCACAAAGAAATGAAATGTTTGTACCAGCATTGTTGACTGCCATAGTCCAACCTGTAATTCTTTTACAGGTAACCTTTTTCTTTGGAATGTTTTGAAGACATTCTTTTTTCCTTTGTTGTTTTAGTTTTTATTTTGTATTTTTAAAATTCCTCTTTTGTGCTTCCTCTGAAGATTCCGGGTTGCTGGTTTTTGGGGGGTTTTTTGCAACAAGGTCTCAGTCTATCGCCTGGGGCTGTCATTGCAGCTCACTGCCACCTCAAATTTCTGGGCTCAAGTGATCTCCCACCTCAGCAGCCGGCCTCAGCCTCCCAAGTAGCTGGGACTATACGCTTGTGCTACCATGTCTGACTAATTTTTCTATTTTTTGTAGAAGGGGCTTGCCATGGTGCTCAGACTAGATTCTGTTTTTTATTAGTTCAAATCATTACCATTATCTTTTTGGCTAATGTCTTCCTCTTATTTCCTCATTTCTGATATAGTAAGTTAGATGTATTCTGGATCTTTTAAATCAATTCTCCATATCATATAACTTCACTTTTATATTTTCCATATACTATTCTTTTTATTTTTGCAGTTTTTGGCTGGAGTCAGGTTTAAACCTGTCACCCCCAGTATATGGGGCTGGCACCCTACTCCTTGAGCCACAGGCGCCCCCCTCATCTACTATTCTTTTCATGTGCTATCCTCTGGGTAATTTATTTAAATCAATAATCTAATCCATTAATTCTCTCCACGCTTGTATTTAATCTGCTGTTCATTCTAACCTATTGAGTGTCTTTTTCGATAACAATTTTTATTTCTAAAAATTCCACTTGACTCTTCAGATCTTCCTGGTAATTTCAAATTATGTTTCCTTAAATATGTCTTTTACAAAGATTTTGCGTCTTTATTTCAAAGTTCTAATCTCTGAATTCCTTGGGAGTCTAAATCTGCTGTTATTTCTGATTTCTCACTCATGGCATCTTGTTTCCTCGTGTATCTGGAATTCACATTTGGTTGAACTTCATTTGTGAGAATCCTGAAAGCCTAAGGGTGCTTTCATCCAGTAAAGGATTTGTATTTATGGCTGTTAGGAGGCAAGGCAGTGTTACCAACCTGTTAAATGTTAACCTCCTTTGAGGTACTATTTTTATTTATTTATTTTATTTCAAATTAATATGAGAATACAAATTTTTAGATTGCTTTGTTCTCACTTCCAGGGTAAAGCTCCAGTTATAAAAGAACCCCTCACCCAGGGGGTGTGGTATCCCCCCAGGCACTGTGCCCATTAGGTGAGATCCTGCAAATGCCCTCCCTCCTTCTGCCATTCACTGTCCCTCCTTCTCCCTCCTTCCCCTCCCCCTGTGATAGACCATATTTGTGTTTTATTGTTCATGTGAGCATGTAATTCATGTAATTGTTTACATATTGGTCCATATTAGTATTGAATACATTGGATATTTATTTCTCCATTCTTTTCAGATATTTGAGGATTCTCCATACTTCTTTCCATAAAGGTTGTATGAGTTTGCAATCCCATCAGCAGGGTAGAAATGTTCCTTTCTTACCTCCTTGCCCTGGGTAGAATCTCCAGCAAATCTTGGGTAGAAGTTGTGGGAACAGACAGAGATGTGACATCCTTGTCATGTTCCTGATCTTTGTTGGGAAGTTTTCAGTCTTTTCACCAATGGCATAATGTTAGCTGTGGGGTTTCTGTAGATGCCTTTTATCAGGTTAAGAAAGTTCCCTTTGATCCCTCGGTTGCTAAGTGTTTATTATCATGAAAGAGTATTGAGTTTTTTCAAATGTTTTTCAGTTATCTATTAATCATGTGGAATTCTCCCTTATTATATTAATATTTTGTATTATGTTAAGTGATCTTTGTATGTTGAACCAGCTTTATATTCCTGGGATAATCCCACTTGGTCATGATGTAGGTAATTTTTTATATGGTAATAAATTAAATTCTGTTGTTATTTTGTTGAAGTTTTATGTCCATGTTCACAAGGAACATTGATCTATAGTTTTCCTGTAATGTGTTGTTTGGTTTTGATGTCAGGATAATAATAGCCTCATATAATGAGTTAGAAAATGTTTCCTCCACTTCTCGACTCTGGAAGAGCTTGTGAGAGATCGGTGTTCATACTTTTTTAAATATCTGGTAGAAATCCCTAGTCAAGCCATTTGTTCCTGGGTTTTATTTATGGTTTTGAAATTTTAATTACTAGTCCGATCTCTTTAATTTTATGGATCTTTTTAAATTTCCTATTTCTTCTGGAATCAGTTTCCAGGCTCTTCTGGAATCAGTTTCCAGTTAAAATTTGGCCATTTTAACTAGGGTAGCTAATTAATTGGTATATACGTCTCCATAGTGTTCCTCTATAATCCTTTTATTTCTCTATGGTCAACAGTAACATCCCTGTTCTCATTCTCAATTTTGGTCATTTGAGTCTTCTTTCTTTTTTTCTTGGGCAGAATAGCTAAAGACTTGCCAAATTTTGTTCATCTTTTCAAAGGACCAACTTCTGATTTCATTGATTTCCTTTATTGTTTTTCTATTCTCTATCCCACTTCTTTCCACTCTAATCTTTATTTTTTACATTCTGTTTGCCTTTTTTTAAACTAGTTTTTTAAAGTGGAGGTTAAGGTTACTGATATTTAAATCTCCATTCTTGGAGAGCTAACATCTATAATCCTAGCACTGTGAGAGGCTGAAATGGGTGGACTGCTTGAACTCAGGAGTTCAACACCAGCTGAGAAAGAGCGAGAGCACATCTCTACTTAAAATTCTAGAAAATATTAGCTGGGCATTGTGTAGGCACCAATAGTCCCAGCTACTCAGGAGGGTGAGGCAGGAGGATTGAGGTTGCTGTGAGCTATGATAATACCATGTCATTCTACCCAGGGCAGAAGAGTGAGACCCTGTCTCAGAACAAAACAAAACAAAACAAAAAAAAAACACTTCTTTTTGATCAGAGGCATATACAGCTATAAATCTCCCTCTAAGCACTACTTTTACCATATTCCACAAATTCTAGTATGGAGTGCATATTTTCATCAATCTGAAAGTATTTTCTAATTTTCCTTGTGATTTCTGCTTTGACTTGTCGGTTGTGTGAGAGTTTGTTAATTTCCACATATTTCTGAATTTCTCAAATGTCCTTCTTGATTTCTAATTTCATTCCATTGTGGTTACAGAACATATTTTGTATGATTTTAATCCCTTAAAATCCATTGAGATTTGCTTTATGAACATACGATCTATCTTGAAGAATGTTCCATGTGGACTTGAGAATGAACATTCCATTACTGTTGGGTGTTCTATAGAAGTCTGTTAGGTCTAATTGGGTTCTGATGTTATTCAAGTCCTCTACTTCATTTCTGATCTTCTGTCTAGATGATCTATATTCATTATTGAAAATGAAGTAATATATTCTTAAACTATTAGTGTTAATGGTCAATTTCTCCCCTTGATTCCGTTAGTCTCTACTTCATGTATTTTGAGGCACTGTTAATAGGTACATATATGATTATAATTGTTGTTTTTCTTGATAGATTGATATTTTATCAATATACTATAATGTTCTTATTTGTCTCTAGTAACAATTTTTACCTAAAGTCTGTTTTGTTTTCCAGGCAATTCTCATGTAACTACTCAGAGGAGTGGACCTGTCCAATTCTCTCTGGTTACTATTTCCTGAGCACATATTTTCATGCTTTTGCTTTCAACCTATTTGGGACTTTAAATCTAAAATGTATCTTTTGTAGACAGCATATAATTGGATCACACTTTTTAAAATCCATTCTGTCATTTTTTTATTGATGTGTTTGATCTGTTTACATTTAATGCAATTATTATTAAGGCAGGATTTACATTGCCCATTTTGTTTGTTTTCTCTATATCCTATGTATTTTTTGTTCCTCTAATCCTCCATCACTACTTCTTTTGTGCCGAACTGGCATTTTCTACTTGTACCATTTTAATGCCACTGTCACTTATTTCACTTTTTTGTTATTTTCTTATCTTATTCATTGCCTAGGGGATTACAATTAACATGTGGTAACTGTCTTGTCTGAATTAAAACCAAGTTAATTACAATAGCATTTACAAATTTTCTCTTTTATGGTCCCATTCCCTCCTGACTCCGTATCATTTAGATATTATTACCATGCATATTATATCTTTATATACTGTATGTCCATCAACACAGATTTGTAACTATTTCTAGCAACAAATTCTCTCATTTTTTGTCTACCCAGGGATGTCTTAATTTCTCCTTCATTTCTGAAGGAAATGTTAATGGATATAGAATTCTTGGCTCACAGTATTTTTCTTTTGGCATTTTGAGTGCGTCATCCCTCTGCCTCCGGCTTCCATGATTTCTGATAAGAAGTAAGCTGTTAATCTTTTTGGAAATGTGTTGTACATGATGAGTCACTTCTCTTTTGCCACTTTCAAGATTATCGTTGGGTTTAGCTTTTGACAGTTTGATTATGTGACATGTCTAAACCCTCTTAAGTTTATCCTGCTTAGAATCTGTTGAGCTTCACAGATGTGTAAATTCATGCATTTCACCAAATTGGGGGTAGTTTTCTGTCATTATTTCTTCAAATATTCTTTCTGTTCTTTTTCTCTAATCTTCTGGGACTCCCATTGCTTATGTCAGTGCACTTGTGTTCTATAAGTCCCTGAGGCTCTGTTCATTTTTTTTCTTACTCTTCGTTCTCCAGGGTGTAGAATCTCAGTTGGCCTATCTTTAAGTTCACTAATTTTTTTTTTTTTTTGCCTACTTAAATCTGCTGTTGAACTCTCTAGTGAATTTTTTATTTTGGTTATTATACTTTTAAATTGCAGAATCTTTAAAATATCTATTTATAAGTATATTATCAAGAGGGAGAGAGACAGTTATATATACACATACATACATACTTTCTATTTCTTTTTATTGATATTCCTTATTTGGGATGAGACCATTCCTGTATTTTCCTTTAGTTCTTTAGACAGCTTCCTCCAGTATTTAAAATAGCTGATTAAAATCATAAACATAAGCTGAAGCTCATGATCTTAAATGAATTTTATAATACAGCTGCAGAAGTCTTTTAAGTAACATAGTAACTGTTTCCTTTAGTATTTAAAATAGCTAATTAAAGTCACAAACATAAGCTGAAGTTCATGATCACAAACAAATTTTATAATACAGTCCCATAGCAGATGTCTTTTAAGTAACAGTAACAGAAAACCATGTGCTACTTTCTTTTCCTTTAACTTTTGTGTAAATGTCACATGGAATTATATTAGTGAGAATGCCCTTCTGGAGCTCTGGACTGGTTCTCAGAACACCTGAATCCTCTTCTAAGCACTTTCCCCCTCCTCGAATTTCTATGGGCTTCTGATGGAGCCAAAAGAATCCATTCTTCAACATGAACATGTTTAATTTCATCTCTAAATTACACATGCCTTATCATATTTATATTTTTAAGAAATCTCTTTCCCTGCTGTACAGAAAGAAAATGTATAGAAGAATAAGACTGAAAGCAGGAAGAGAAGACAGGTGGCTACTTCAAGAGTTTAGGTGAAAATTGATGGTGATTAGGACTGTAGAGAAATGGGATGATTTGAGACACATTTTGGAGGTATAACAGATATGATTTAGTATTAGATCAAATGTCAAAATGGGGGAGAGGGAGTCAAAAGTAATCCCCAAATTCCAGCTTGACTGGGTGGACAGTGCCTGGATGAAAAAGTATTGGGGAGAAATGCTGAAGGAGAAGAAATCCAAGAGCTTAGTTTTAGACATGTATACAGGAGATCTGAGTGGGGCTGCCATGCAGATAACTAAAACTGGAGGGATGGGTTTTACTGAAGATAAAAATTTGAAAGTCAGCCAGTGCAGTAGCTCACACCTATAATCCCAGTACTCTGAAAGGCCAAGGCAAGAGGATCCCTTGAACTCAGGAGTTTGACACCAGCTTGAGTAGAGTGAGATCCCATCTCTACTAAAAATGGAAAAACTAGCCAGGTGTTGTTGCAGGAGCTTGTCATCTAGCTACTCAAGAACCTGAGGCAAGAGGATTGCTCGAACCCAGGAGTTTGAGGTTGCTATGAGGAAGGCTGACACCACAGCACTCAAGCCTGGGGCAACAGAGTAGGACTCTGTCTAAAAAAAAAAAATTGGATGTCATTGGTCAGGATAGTATGAAATCTAGGGTGATGGTTGAGAACACTTAAGAAAAGAATTTGCAGAGAGAGAAGAAATTCTGAGCCATGAGGAATTTAGAGATGAGGTAAAGAGAGAATCATGAGGAAAAGGTACTAAAAAGAAGCAGCTACTGAGGTGGGGGAAGGAAGGAGGGAATAGCTCACTGTGCTGAATGATGCTGAAAGAGTAAATCCAAAAAACAAATGAACAAACAAACCGAGTCTAACTGATGAGGAGAGAGAAGTTTGCTGAATAGGTGGTGATAGCCATTTAAAAAAGCCATTGCAGTGCAATTGCAGAAAGGTGGTACAGAAGCCAGACTGCAGTGAACTGAGGACAAGTGGAAGGTGAGAAGAAAGAGACAGCATGTGAGTCTCTCCTGAAACATCTGTCCCCCTTGGCTTTAGTGAAACTACACTTTCTGGGCCTCCAGCCACCCCTTTTCAGTCCCCTTTGTTGGTGCTGTTCTTTAGAACTCAGGTCATCCTACTCTGCTCATTCTTACTCTCCCTCTTCCACCTCAGGGCATGGGTTGCACTGTAGGCCACAACCCCCCAAATTTTATATTGTATCTTTCTCTCAGACCTCCTCTCTGAGCTCCAGACTTGTGTATTCAATTGCCTATTCAACATCTCAAAATTCAATTTAATTATTTCCCTCCCACACTTGTTTTTCTTCTAATGTTCTTTTATTCTCCATAAACCTTATCCATATCTTTTCAGTTGTTCAGGATGGACACCTGAAAGTCCTGCTTTCCTTTTTCCTTCCTCTTCTATACCATAACCCACCCAATAGCAAGTCCTGTCCATCCCACCTTGAAATATATCTTATTTACAGACTATGCCCTACACACTTGAAGGTCTCTTTTATACACAGTCTTTCTCAGTAAGGTTCATGAGAACTCAAGAGAGTAGGAATTATCTCCATCTTGTCATTGAGGCTCAGCAACTTACTGTGGTTACACAGACAACTTAATACCAAACACACCTGACTGCACACTGCCTCTGACACCCCAGCTAACCTCTCAGAGGCCAACTCTCCTCAGGAGTAAAATGAACTGACTATTTCCTATCTTTAGGCTGTTACAAAATTTTAAAAATAAACTATAAGGAACATATCACAGTGCCTAGTGAAGGGCATGAATGCAGCAAAGTATTAAGTCCCTTATCCTCTCTCACTCCATCCTCCATGCCGTTTCTGGGGCCAGCCCAGTGATATCAGGATTAAAGAAATGCACAAAGATTGTTTCTTGCCCTCAAGAAGCAAATAATCTATTTTCAGAAACAAAATAAATGCACATAAAGCAATGAGCTAATATAATAATATTATAGAAGACAGTAGAGAAATAAACATTAAATTGGATGGCAGAGGCTTCTTAGAATTTTAGAAAAAGGAGAAAGGGCAGTCAAGGGGTGGGACTGGGCTTTTGAAAAGAACTTAATACAACAGTTAAGATACAGGGTAAGGACATCATCAAAGAGCAGCAGGACACTCAGAAAAAGGACACTGATGTGGTAAGGAGAATAACATGCTCAAAGTCAGCGACCAGAACAATCGATGTCAGTAAAAGGCGCTCATTTTCCCCCACATCTAAGTATTTTTACTATAATTTTCCTTGTTACCGTTGAAGTTCCAAATAGAACAAAGGAAAATTTCAAGGCCATTATTAAGACCAAATGTCCTTTAATGATGGCAGAGCCACCATTACACTGTCTACCTACATTCCCAGGGAAGGGAAACAAGCCTCAGACTGACCCACAGGAGACAAAAATAACACAGATGCTGGGTGTGCTTTAAGGATAATGCCACACTTGCTGAAATGGGTCTAATGACATCAATCACCTTTTCCAAGCTTGCACTTCACAGACCCAGCTGCTAACGCTGACGAACATCACCAGTCCTATGTCCAAAGGGCCTTTGATTAAAAACTCACATTCTCATGTGAGACTAATATCCCCATTAAGTCTAGGGTGGGGATGAACAAGTTTTTATTCTCCAGAGCCTGTTCAATAAACCAATTTGGCTTTTATGTCAAATTATTATGTCAATTATGGTATAATTTGCTCAGCAGAGATTCTGGACAATGGCATACTAGAATATGCTACCTGGAAATAAACTTATAGATTATTTTGGTGCTATTTTCCTAATGAGGACACAGAGGCCCAAAGCGGGGAATTAATAATTTTAAGGTCAAAGGGGCCCTACAGAGAGAAAAGGTCATCAGGATTTCCAGCTGACGGACCCTGGAGATACAGAGCAAGGACATCATCAAAGTCACATCACAGAGGACTCCTGGGGAGAGTAGTAATGAAAATGGGGGGAAATGTTACAGATCTATTCTCAGAGAGCCAATGTTTACTTGAACTAATCAAGAAACCTAAAAGCTTATTCCAAAGTCACATCAAACTCTGGATCAACAGTTCCTTCACCCAACTCACAAATGCTTCAGGGGATCAAACAATAAGCATTAATTGTGTACCAACTAATATACGACATTTTGAAACACTGCAGGGTGTAATTTTATACTGAATAACCCTGACCCAAAAAAGACTACAGTCTAGCTAAGGACATAAGAAATAATGCATGAGAAATAAAATAATATGAGTGATCAAGGGATGCCAAGTAACTGGTATAGTTCATAATTGTTCTGAATTCAGAAGAGCTTTGGAAGATCTCAGTAGGTTGAAGCATAGAGATAAGACTTCATGGAGGAACTAGAACTGAGCTAGGATAAAGTATGGATAGGAGAGAAAATGGTAAAGAGACCCTTCAGGGCTGACTAGAGCAGATGGCCTACACTGTATATCTCATCATTGATGAAATGGAGATATACTCAGAGGAAGCCCAACAAGTGAGGAGACTGGAGGCAGCAGCAAATCATAAGAAATGCAGTGTCAACCTTGGTTTCAATATTCACTTCTGCTACTTACTCATTACTAGTTGGCTATGAGCAAGTAAATTAATCTCTGTAGAAATGCAAATAATGAGAGTTTCCATACAGGGACAGTGTAAGAATTATGGCGTGAACATGGCTCAGTACCTAGAATAGCAAGCACCAGGGATACAGTAGGCAGACAATAAATGGTTGAGTACGTTTGGTAGTGTTGTTATTAATTTTGTTTTGGTTGATTGTTTGAAATTAGGTGTGAAGGGACTTTCTGGGTCAAGAAAATGTGAAGAAGTGGTGATGAAGTGAGTTAAACTACTGGACATAAATAGGATAAGACACAGGAGATCCAGAGACAAATTTTCTACTTAAAGTAGAGATTGAAACACTGGTGGAGTAAAATGAGGAAGAAGGACGTGCACCCTTGGTTTTCAAACCTTGCTACACCTCTGACTGGTTACAGGAGAATCACCTGGAAAGTTATAAAAAAAAAAAAAATCTGGGATCCCAACATTAAGAATCTGATTAAAAAGATCAGAGGTGGAAATTGGGAATCTTTGTTTTCTTTTTTCGCATGTGAGATGATGCAGTATTTGTTTTTCGTGTCTCTGGCTTCTACTTAGCATCACGTCCCCTAGGTGCATCTGTGTTGCTGCAAATGACAGAAATTCCTTCTTTTGAAGGCTGTATAGTATTCCATCGTGTATATATCCCACATTTTCTTACCCATGCATCCACTGACAGGCACGTAGGTTGTTTCCCTATTTTGGCTTTTGTGAATAATGTTAAAATGAACATGTGAGTGCAGATATCTCTTCAACATACTTATTTTGCATCCTTTGAACACATACCTAAAAGTGGGATTGCTGGATAATATGGTAACTCTATTTTTAGTGTTTCTTAGGAACCTCCGCACTGTTTTCCAAGATGGCTGTACTAATTTGCATTCCTATCAACATAGTATCGGGGTTCCCTTTTCTCCACATTGTCACCAAAACTTGTTATCTTTCATCTTTTTGGTAATAGTCATTCTAACACGTATGAGATGATACCTTATTATAGCTTAAATTTTCATTTCCTGTATGACTGAAGATGTTGAGTACTTATTCATGTACTTTTTGGCCACTTGTATGTGTTCTTTTGAGAAATGTCTGCCCAGGTCCTTTGCCATTTTTAAAATCAGGTTGTTTTCTTGCTACTGAGTTCAGTTCCTTACATATTTTGCATATTAACTCCTTAACAGATGAATGATTTGCAAATATTTTCTCCCAGTTCATGGTTGTCTCTTCACTCTGTTAATTATTCCCTTTGCTGTATAGAAGCTTTGGCTTGATTCAATCTCATTGCCTCCATTTGGGGGGGGTGGTCCTATCCAGGAAACCATTGCCTAGACCAATGTCATGGAGAGTTTGCCTTATGTTTTCTTTTAGTAGTTTTACAGTTTCAGGTCTTTTCTGTAAGTCTTTAATCCACTTTGTGTTGATTTTTGGTGTATGATGTGAGGGTACATTTTCATTCTTCTGCATGTGAATATCCAGCTTCTCCAACACCATTTACTGAAGACACTGTCCTTTCCCCATTGTGTGTTCTTGGCACCTTTGTTGAAAACTAACCAGAAACACCTGGTTTTTTTCTGGGCTTTCTATCCTATTCCATTGGTTTGGTGTGTCTGTTTTTATGCTGGCTTTATGGTGTTTTCATTTCAATAGCTTTAAAATATATTTCAAAATCAAGGAGTATGATGCTTCCAGCTGTGTTCCTTTTGCTCAATAATACTTTGGATATTTGGAGCCTTTTGTAGTTCCTTATGAACTTTAGGACTGTGTTTATTTTTGTAAAAAGTAACGTTGGAATTTTGATAGGAGTTTCACTGAATCTGTAAATTGCTTTGGGGTAGTACAGACATTTTAATAATACTAATTCTCCCAATCCATGAACACAAGGTATCTTTCCATTTATTGTGTCATCTTTAATTTCTTTCATCCGTGTTTCATAGCTTTCGATATATGTTATAGATCTTTCTTCACCTCCTTGACTAAATTTACTCCTAGGTATATATGTATGTATATGGTATTTAGATGTTACTGTAAATGGGATTGTTTTCTTAACTTCTTTTTCAGACAGTTTATTGTTAGTGTGGGAATGCTATTGTTTTTTGTATGTTGATTTTGTATCCTATAACTTTACTAAATTTATTCATCAGTTCTAATTTTTTTGGGTAAATTCTTCATGGTTTTCTTATATATAAGATCATGTCATCAGCACAGATAATTTCACATCCTCCTTTTCTATTTAGATACCTTTTTTTCCCTTGCCTAATTGCTCTGTCTACAAATTCTGACACTATGTTAAGTAGAAATGGTGAGAGGCATCATATTTCATCTTGTCCATGAGAAAATGAACCTTTCAAACTTTGAATCCTGAGGAGAATGTTAGCTGTGGGCTTGTCATATACAGCCTTTATTGTGTTGAAGTATATTCATTCTATACCTAATTTATTGAAAGTCTTTATCATGAAATGATGTTGAATTTTGTCAAATGCTTTTTTTCAAATCTATTGAGATAATCATGTGGTTTTGTCCTTCCTTTTGTTAATATGCTGTATCACATTTATAGATTTACATATGTAGAAACAGCATCCCAGGGATAAATCGTAGTGAATGATCTTTTAAATATGCTCTTGAATTTGAAGTATTTTATTCAGAACTTTTGTATCTATGTTCATTAATGATATTTTCCTATAGTTTCACTTTCTTGTAGTGCTCTTGTCTGACTTTGGTGTTAGGATAATGTTGGCCTCATAAAATGAGTGCTAAAGAATTCCCTCTCCACAATTTTTGCAAAAATTTAGGAAGGACTGGTACTAATTCTTCTTTACATATTTGGCAGAATTCAGCAGTGAAGTCACCAGGTTTGGGGCTTTTCTTTGATGGCAAGAGTTTTTATCACTAATTCAATTTCCTTACTCATGATTGGCTTAGTCAGATGTTTCACTTCTTCCTGAATCAGTCTTGGTAGATTGCATATTTTTAGAAATGCATGCAAAAAAGTATTTTTTTAAAAAGTATTTAGAAATGCATGCATTTCTTCTAAGTTATTTGCTTTGTTAGTATATAGTATTCTATAGTCTTAGAAGTCATAGTCTTCTCTCATGCTGTGAATTTCTGTGCTCTCAGTTGTAATGTCTCTTCTTCCATTCCTGGTTTTGTTCATTTGAGTCTTCTTTTTTTTCTGTTAGTACTCTAGCTATAAGTCTTTCTTTTTTTTTTTAACCTTCTAAAAAACTTTCAGTTTTTATGGCTTCTATTTTATTTATATCTCGTTTGATCTTTGTTATTTCCTTCTATTTTGCTAAGTTTGGATTTACTTTGTTCTTTTTCTAGTTCTTTGAGATATAATGTTAGGTTGTTTGAGACCTTTGTTGTTTTTTTTTTTTTTTACATATACATGTGTTTATTTGGTTTCTACTTTTTGCCTTCACAAAATTAAAAAGGATTAAAATTTAATAACAATGTTTACAATAAGAACTAGAAACAAAAACCTTGTAAAGAATAAATGAAGATAAATACATTCAGAAAAGAAATCAGACAGTTGCTGCAATGAAATATTGAGCAATAATAATAATGCAAAAAAAGTAACATTCAAATTGTCAGATCAGAGTATGTCTATCATAGAATGCTTTGACT
Source organism: Galago senegalensis (assembly GCA_963575145.1). Taxonomy (NCBI): domain Eukaryota; kingdom Metazoa; phylum Chordata; class Mammalia; order Primates; family Galagidae; genus Galago; species Galago senegalensis. The sequence continues at coordinate 20,123 of CAUYTI010005297.1, forward strand.
CTGAGGTTCAGTATAGAGTCATCAGTTAACTTCTTTTTATTATTTTTTTCCAAAGTTTCAATAAATAGGCAACTAACATTTATAAATAAAAATAGAAAATAATTTCAAAAAATAGACCAGTTTTTTTTGGCCTGGGCTGGGTTTGAACCCCCTGCCTGCAATATATGGGGCTGGCACCCTTTGAGCCACAGGCACCGCCCTCCTTTTTTTTTTTTTTTTTTGGTAGAGACAGAGTCCCATTTTGTCGCCCTTGGTAGAGTGCCATGGCATCACACAGCTCACAGCAACCTCCAACTCCCAGGCTTAGGCGATTCTCTTGCCTCAACCTCCTGAGTAGCTGGGACTACAGGACCCCGCCACAACACCTGGCTATTTTTTTTGTTGTTGCAATTTGGCTGGGACCAGGACCTTTGTTTATTTTTAGGGTTTTGTGGATTTTTTTGTTTTGGCCAGGGTCAGGGCTTGAACCCAGGGGTCCCCATTATATGGGGCAGTGCCCTACTCCTTTGAGCCACATGCACCACCCTGAGACCTTTGTTTTTTGATGTAGGCTATACATTGTACTGCTATACATTTTGTCTCAGGACTACTTTTGCTGCATCTCTTAAGTTTTGGTATGCTATGCTTCCATTTTCATTTGTCTCAAGTTATTATTTATTTTCCCCTTTTAATTTCTCCTTTGACCCATTGGTTGTTCAGGAGCATATTGTTTAATTTCAATATACTTGTGAATTTTCCAAGATTCCTTCTGTTGTTGATTTCTAATTTCATACTATTATGATCATAAAAGATATTCAATATGACATCGGTCTTTTAAAATTTGTTAAGACTTCCTTTGTAGCCTAACATAGGCTCTATCCTGGAAAATGTCCAGTATACACTTGAGTGGAATGAGTATTCTCTTGCTGTTTTATGGAAGTTATGTATAAGTCTGTTAGATTAATTTGGTCTAAATTATAGCTTAAGTCCAAAGTTTCTTTATTGATTTTCTGTCTAGAAAATATGTCCATTGTTGACAGTGGGGTATTAAAGTGCCCTACTTGTATTATACTGCAGTCTACCTCTATCTTTCAGATCTTTAAATTTTTGCCTTATTAATTTAGGTGCCCCAATACTGAGTGCATATATATTTACGATTGGTCTGTCTTCTTGATAAGTTGACTCCTTTATCTTTATATAATGACTTCCTCTGTCTCTTTGTTTTAAAGTTTTTTACTTAAACTCCATTTTGTCTGATTTGTAATCACAGCTACTTCTGGTCTCCTTTGGTTTCCACTTGCATAGCACATCTTTTCCCACCCCTTCACTTTCAGTCTGTGTGTGTCCTTAATGGTGAAGTGAGTCTCTTGTAGATAACGTATAGTGAGATCTTTCTTTTTATTTTTTGTTGTTGTTTGTTTTACCCATTCAGACACTCAATGTCTTTTCATTTGAGAATTTAATCCATTTATAGTCAAAGTAATTATTGGTAAGCATGACAAACAAACAAGACCTTACTACTGCCAATTTGTTAGTTGTTTTCTGGTTCATCTGTAGATCTTGTTCCTCTCTTCTCTTACTGTCTTCCTCAGCGATTTGATGATTTTCTGTAGTGGTAGGCTTTTAATCCTTTCATTTTATCTTTGTGTATCTACTGGAAGTTTCTGGTTTGTGATTACCACGAGGCTTACATGAAACATCTTGTAACAGGCTATTTTAAGCTAATAACAATCTAACTTTGATCACTTACACAAACTACTCTACACTTGTACTACACACCCATTTTACATTTTTGGTATCACATTTTACCTTTTTTAAAATAATTTTTACCCCTTAGCAAATTATTATAGCTATAATTGCTTTTAATAACTTTGCCTTTTAACTTTTATACTAGAGATGTAACTGATTTTCATACCACTATCACAGTATTAGGATATTCTGAATTTGACCAAGTACTTCCTTTAACTGGTGTGTTTTGTACCTTCACATGTTTTCATGTTACTGCTTAGTGACCTTTCCCTTCAGCTTAATGAACTTAAAGAACTTTTAGCCTTTCTTTTTTTTATTATTTATTTATTTATTTATTTATTTATTTATTTATTTTTGTTGTTGCAGTTTTTGGCTGGGGTTGGGTTTGGACCCACCATCTCTAGTATATGGGGCCAGCGCCCTACCCCTTGAGCCACAGGCACCACCCACTTTTAGCATTTCTTTTGAGCCATGTCTAGTGGTGATAAATTCCCTCAACTTTTGTCTGAGATTTTTATCTCCCTTCATTTTTGAAGGGCAAGATTTCTGGGTGTAATATTCCTTCTAGGTTATTATCTGATCCAGTGCCCAGGAGGAAAGAACATAACCAAATAATTTGCATATTAATTTAATGGATTATACTTCCCAAGAGCATCTGCAGATTATAAGAGACTATCAAGTAACAAGAAAAGAATAAAACTCTCTAATATTTTGAAGAGCACCTCAGAAAAAAGTGAAGTAGTCTGAATGACATTAAATGATATAATTAAGAAAATTATAAATGAGTCTGCTCATAGGCGCTAAGGCAGTCGCGGGTCATGGTGCAGACATGGCCAAGTCCAAGAACCACACCACACACAACCAGTCCTGAAAGTGGCACAGAAATGGCATCAGAAAACCCCGATCACAAAGATATGAATCTCTTAAGGGGGCAGATCCCAAGTTCCTGAGGAACATGCACTTTGTGCCAAGAAGCACAAGAAGGACCTGAAGAAGATGCAGGCCAACAATGCGAAGGCCGTGAGTGCACGTGCTGAAGCTACCAAGGTCCTTGTAAAGCTGGAAGAGGTTAAGACCAAGATTCCAAAGGGTGCCAGCCGTAAACTCAGTCGACTTGCCTACATCGCCCACCCCAAGCTTGGGAAGCGTGCTCGTGCACGCATTGCCAAGGGTCTCAGGCTCTGTCGGCCAAAGGCCAAGGATCAAACCAAGGCCCAATCTGCTGCTTCATCTGCAGCTCCAGCTTCAGTTCCAGCTCAGGCTGCTAAAGGTGCCCAGGCCCCTAAAAAGGCCC
>CAUYTI010005298.1:0-23543 GCA_963575145.1 Galago senegalensis
GCGCCTGTGGTCCCAGCTACTTGGGAGGCAGAGGCAAGAGACTCACTTGAGCCCAGGAGTAGGAGGTTGCTGTGAGCTGTAATGCCACAGCACTCTACCCAGGGGGACAGCTTGAGGCTCTGTCTCAAAAAAAAAAAAAAAAAAGTCCTGGTCATGACCCACAAAATTCATTTCATGACCTAATGGGCTGTGACCCAGCTTGAAATACACTGCTTTATGATCAGTAGAGGGGCTGTGGCCAAGTCAGATGATATATGTAAGGCACTTGCTATCACGGCTGCCACAGAGCTGGAGCTCAAGAAATGTTCAGTTTCCCTCCTGGTAGCTGAGCACAGCACTTAAGAAAACTCTGGAATCAAACAAATCTAGCTTTGAATCTTGGCTCTGACCTCTACCAGATATATGACCTTGGGCAAGTTACCATCTTCTCTGAACCTAGTTCCCAGTCTATGAGGCGAAGACTAAAGAGGCATCTCCTCAATGAGACACTGAACATAAAGCCTTAGCAGCACCCGGCAGACAGTAAGCAAACAGCAGTGGTTACTGGCATCAGCCCTAGTGCTGGGACCGAGTAGGCAGGGGAAAGGGGTGGAAAGCCAGCAGCCCACTGCCAGGGGGAGCACCTGTGAAAACTCACCACAGCTGCTGTGCTACCTTTTAGTTGGGCTGCATCTGCCACGGTGCTAAGGACAAGCCTCCGCCCAGTTCTGCTCCTGTGTGGCAGTCTAGATGAGCTGGGCCCTGAAGAGACACCTGGGAAGCTGCTGGCCCACTTGGACTTGGCCATCCTGGCTCTGGGGGCTGGAACAGTTCTGTTTCCTCCCCATGTCCTATCTCATCCTTTCTGATACCAGAGTCCTCATGACAGGGCCCAGTGAAGGATGCCTGGCTGGGAGGGGAGGGACAGTCTCAGCCCTGCCCTCCTTCTCCTGCTGTGCATCTCAGGGGAAGCCAGGGAGAGCCAAGAGCAGAGCATTAAGGGAACATGCTGAAATTCACCACATTACCACAGTATCATTTGTTTCCCCTTCATGTAAAGTCTTAACAAACAGCTCCTAAGTGGGGGAAAGCTGTTGCTGAGAGGCTCTGTTTCCATTGCTAATAGTCTGATTAAAAGGTATTAGAGACTCCACATCTGTTCTAGAGACGGCCCAGAGTGGGGCCTCATCCTTGCTGGTACTGCGGCAGGATACAGGGAGAAGCAGGAGAAATCCGATCACCACTCCCTACCCTTCCCCTCTGAGGTTGGGTCTCTGGGACCCAGGGAGGCAAAGAGCCAGTTAGGAGAGGTGTTGGGTAGAGCCCTGCCAAGCAGGGGGTAAGACCTCTGATGTGCATGGGTTCCCCAGGGGACCAGACCAGCATGACAAGTGCCACTATGTACCAGGCACTCTGCTAGACATTTATGTGGATTATTCCCAGGTTCATAAACCTGGCAAATGAGTAGTATCATCCCCTTCTTGTAGATGGGGGAGCTGAAGTTCCTGAAAGGTGAGTCATCTGCTACTAAGGTTGCACAGTAAGTCAGATTCTAAACCCAAGTCTGCACAGCACTTATGCTAGGACTCCACTGGGGCTTTCTTTCGCTGCTCCCGCTTGGCCATCTAGATGAGCTGGGCCCTGAGGAGGCACCTGGAAAGCCACTAGCCCACCAGACTTAGCTCTTATCCTAAAACTCTCCCTTAAGAGATAGCCAACAAGGACAACCAAAGAAGTCCCCAAGGTTAGAGCAGAACTAAGCACCTGGAAAGGACCTGGGTGCCAGGAACATCAAGCAAGGCCTTTCTCTCTAGCCCTGGCAGAACCCCGATATCTGTGAGAATAAACCTGAACTGATAAACTACTCTGGAGGCTACCAAGCTGCCCAGATGAAACACTCTTTAGCCTACCCAGAAGCCTTGGCTCTGTGTTGGCACTAGCCTGGAGTTAAGTCTCTCTGACAACAAAGAGAGTAAGGGAAGAGAGAACCTGCCTCATGTGCTCTTCCCTCTCTGGCTGCCCCTTCTCTCCCATCCCAGGCACAGGAGTAGGACCAGACAGTCTTATCACTTACCAGCAATTCAGCAAAGAATGGCCCGTTAGCAAGGGGACTACACAGTCTCTGTGAGTTTTCCAAGTTTAACCCAAATCCTTCCCACTTAGCCAAATCTGACTGTCCCTCTGCTTTGAGGTTCACCCTGACCTACATGCTACTGCCTCTTGCTGCCAGAGTCACTTTCCTGGGACAGCCCAAATCATGCCACTCCCCTGCTCAAAAACTGTGGCTGGTGACACAGTGACTTACAGATAACACCCTGCTGCACATAGCAGCCTCTGGGCTGGCTGAGCTGTACACCCCCAGCTTCATCTCCCCTTTGCCCCATCGTCTGACTGTCCACCTGTCCTTTCTCTACCTGTGCTGCCCCTCAGCCTTCCCTGCAGCAACCTGAACACTGCTTAAGTGTTAGGGCCCAAGACATATCTCATTTGTAAGGACAAGCAAACACCTGTACAGCTCCCACGCTCACTATCCCAACAGGTATGTGGAGGTGCGAAGGATTATGCCCATTTCAGATTTAGAAAACTAAACCATGAAGCTAGCACCGTGGATGGTAAGGGGCAGAGTTCAACTTCAACCTGTGACCGTGATTCCAAAGCTATGTGCCTAACTATTGTGCTGTGCTGGTCCTAATGGAGGCTCTGGAAATGTTTATTGAATCACCCACCTTTCTGTCCTGTCCTCAGGGGAGAGGCAGCTGTCTGAACTGCCCTCGTGTTTCACTGTCAGCTCCCCTAGGCCAGGGCCCTCAGCTCACAGCTGCACACCCCTCCTCAGAGAGGAAGGGACATCATGCCTCGGTGGTCTGAGTCTTCTCTTCTCCCCAGTACCTATGTGTTTTCCAGTTCCCACATCACCATCCTCTTTCCTTAATTCCTTGGCACACCGTCTCCCAAAGAGGGCTCAGAACTCTGCCCACCTCCCCGGGAGGGTAAGCACTTTGAAGACCCCTGTGAGCAGCAGACATCCGAGCCTTCGAGCAGCTCTATGTCTCTCTTCAAAGAGGGTCCAACCTGCACATCTAAAACAGCTCTGTTTGCCGTCTCTGCCCCAGCAAACAAGCTTGCTTCCTCCTTTCAAAGGGTGTCTGAGCCCAGGGATTAGGCCTAATGCGGCTGGAATCCCAGGGGAGGCAGCACTCAGCAATTGGGTCCACTGAGGCTCTGCCAGCGCTTTCAAAGGGAACACGACAGGCTTTCATCTCCCTCCACGGACTCAGGCTGAGGCTGCGGGGGAGGCCTCCCCTTCCTATTCTAGTCCTCCACCTCCAGGGCAAGAGAGCTCCTCTTTCAGTCCTCCACCTCCAGGGCAAGAGAGAGCTCCTAGCCACCGGAGCCAAGGAGCCCCCAACCCTGAGAAATCTCTGACCTCCTTATCTCACCTCTGACTTCTAAGGGGTCTGGAAGCCTCTGGAGCTTAGATACTGTTTTGCTTCTAAAGTCACCTAGCTGTGCAGGCCTAGGTGTTCTTTCAAGGAACCCTGAGAGGCTGTTCCAATTTTGTGCTTCTTGGGTCTTATGGTGAAAACTAAATCCCTCCAGCCCAGGGGAGACATGGTCTTGTCTTTTTTTTCTTTTTCTTTTGTTTTTTTTTGGAGATAGGGTCTTGCTCTGTCACCCAGAATGGAGTGCAATGCCACAATCACAGCTTACTGCAGCATCAAACACTTGGGTCAAGTGATCCTCTCACCTCAGCCTTTTGAGTAACTGGGCCTATAGGTATCCACCACCACACCCAGCTAATTTTTTTTCTTTTTACCCACAGGGTTACCCTATGTTGCCCTGGCTGGTCTCCAACTCCAGCAATCCTCCTCAGCCTCCCAAAGTGTTGAGGTTATAGCCTCTTTCTTAAGGAAAATACTCTCTAGACCATTAATAAACCCATATGGCTTACAGCTCTGGCTCTGCTGCTGCTTAGTTGGGGGCCTATGACCACTCTCTCCCTTCCCCCTAATCCCAAGTCTCCCCACATTTCCTTTCCTTGTGCACTGAGTGGAGCGGGCCAGCAGATTACCCCTCACCACACAGGACTAGGGCCTCAGTCTCCATAAAGACCAGCTCCTTGAGCTGTGTGTAGCCCTGGTACCCTGTCCACCCTCCCTGTAGCAGTTTGCCTGTCACTTTCCCATCCATCTGAAATTGCCTCTGTAAATCCCCCTCTGCCAGAAATCTCTCCTCAGATAAGCACAAAGACAAAGACAACTTCCCCAGCCCTTGTCCAGTGGGAAGGAACCCCCCAAGCATCCATCCAGCTTCCTCACCTGACCACCTACCTCACAAGGCTGGACCTTACTGCAGGCCTTTATGGTTCCTACTCATTTAACTGGCTTTGGCTGTTTTGAAGCTTATACCCCTGAGGGCAGACACAAGACCTATGCAAATCTCAACATGGTGCCACCTACAGCATTTCTGAATATAGCGGGAGAAGCGGAGCTGCTGAACCACAGGTACCTGTGACAGGTACCATATAGAATCCCAGGAGATGAGGAATGAAGAGGGAATATCAAATGAGGGACTAGAGGGCATTTCCTTACCCATCCCAAGGGCATGATGAGATCCACCCGCCACGGCCCTCAATCAGCCAGAGCTTGCTGCACCTCGGATGCAGGTATCCAAGAAACTGAACATGTTTATGACCTTTTAAACCTCAGGGTGGGAGGTGAGGCAGTATCATCCTGTCCACCCAGGGCAGGAATCTCCTCTATAAAACAGAGGTGGCCTCGCCAGCTTTGGTGTTGAGTGTCACCTGCTATAGTCGACTGCCCTCCAAGTCACCCTCCTTAGATAATCCTCCTTCCTGAGACAAAACCTGAACCTAGGAAATCAACATCCACTCTCTGACTCAAGTTCCGCCTCTGGGAAATGGGCTGACCAAAGCTAACGCCTCCTTACTCCCTAAAGCCCTTCATACAAGCTCTAAGTGGGAGTCTCCTGGGGTAAAGAGAGGCCTGGGCTCAGACCCGGAGACGGCAAGCTGCCCTCCCTCTGGCTCCATAGCTAGGACGGCAGTAGAGATGACAAGGCTGTGCCCGAGAGCCATGCATTCCAGGAAAATCATCAGGCTGCATCTCTCAATTACTCCCCCAGCCAGGACTACAATTACCACATTACCCCTAATCGCTGGGTGTTTATTAGCCATGCTCCTCCCCTATCAGAGCTGCTATTACTCTACATTAATAACCAGGTAGGCATGCAAGGTTTCCTCTTGAACATAGACCACCCAACGGCCAGCGCCACCGCCACCCAGGCCCCAGCTCCAACAGGGCAAGGCTGAATCCCTCACCTCTACCTTTGACCAAACTCACACTAGCTGGTAGCCTCAGGCAGACTGGAAATAGCCCAGGCCTGTACACAGAAGGGACAACAGGGTTGGTGGGAACAGCCAGAGCTTCTTCCTTGACCTGACCTGTTCTGTTCTGCCAGCCCAGATCCATGTCCCTTGGCAGTTTCACACGTAAGACCTGAGCCCTGCATTCTCTTCTTGGTGGGAAACTTCCTCATGACCTTGCAAGGGAACCCACCCACTCCATCCTTAGATCACACTGTCAGCAAGAAGACTCCTCTTCCAGTTTATTAAATCTTCCCCCTCTAAGTCCCAGCTCTGGGTCCTCTGTCCCTGGGTGAGGCTAAGCTTGCTCCTACAAATTTCTGAAGGCAGTGATCATGTGCCTCCTTGAGTTGGTTTTATCCCCCACAAGCTAAACATCTCTCAGTTTCTTCAACTAATTCTCCCAGGATTCGGCTGAGACACTTCCCCTTTAGCTGCTCCTCTGGACACATCACGGAATGCCTTGCTCATTCCATGGCTAAACAGAGGGTCTTCCAGCAGCAAGGCCCTAGGCAGAAGCAGCAGTGAGCCCGTGTGCCTCGGCTGCTGCAGCCTGGAGCAGTCTGCCCTGCTGGCAAACCTGCTAGGTACCCTGAGTCTCCTACAGCCAGCTGGCTGCTGCACCGGTGTGTGAGGGAGAGAGAGGCACGAGGGACTATCAGTCTTCACTAGGCAAGGAGGTTCCTCTGTTCTCCTAGGGAGCATGCCGGCTCATCCCATCACCACAGTGCACGCCCCATCCTGCTTCCATGAGGAGCTCTTCAGCTATGCCCTTCCATCCCACCCTGGTTTCCTCTCTACAGTGTCCGTAACTCTTTGGTGTCAGCAGTTCCCTACCTTCCTTATTGAATAAAGCCAAAACCTTTAGCTTGACATCTGAGGCCTGTGATAATCTGGCCCAAACTTACTGGCCAGCTCTATTTGCTCCTACTCCTACAGGCCTACTTTTATCCTTGAAATGCTCAAAATCCCTCACACATATATAGTGAGGCCCCCTACACGGCACCACTATCTACCTTACTCCTCTTTGCTCTTGAAATCCTGCTTTTCCCTCAAGACCCCAGGGCTGTGCTTTGAACTGAGCAAGTGCTCAACAGATGCTTGTGGGATTAGTGAACAAAAGAATAAATCTGCCACTTCCAAGTATCCCACCAGCTTGTCACCAGTGTCTGAACGACAGGATATTATGTGTATCTACCACTACATGTGACTGGCCCTGATGGGTTCTCTTCCTACTCCCTAGACACACGGCATGAAGGAAGACACGGTTCACTCAGTGTGCAATGAGGCCAGGGTCAGTGACAGCCAGGGCCACCTCCTGCTTCATCTGAACAGGAGGAGAGCAACCTGGAGCATAGAAATGAGAGCAGAGGAGACACCCACCCCACCTGGGCCCAAGTGATGCTCTTCTGGGTCCTGCACTGGTTTTTTTTGGTAGAGACAGAGTGTTACTTTATCACCCTTGGTAGAGTGCCATGGTGTCACATTGCTCACAGCAACCTCCAACTCCTGGGCTTAAGTGATTCTCTTGCCTGAGCCTCCTGAGTAGCTGGGACTACAGGCGCCTACCACAATGCCTGGCAATTTAGCCAGGGCCAGGTTTGAACCCGCCACCCTCGGTATATGGGGCCAACGCCCTACCCACTGAGCCACAGGCGCCACCCTGGGTCCTGCACTGGGGACTCACATCCTGAGAGCAGGGCCCTAGCCACAGAACCCCAGTTACCTCATTCTCCTCCTCGTTGTGGAGTTGCTCAGTGTACGCATCTGGCTTTCGAATCAAAGGGTCCACCAGCATCAGGAAGGCCATGTAGAGTAAGAGGGCACCCACCACAGACAGGTAGATGACAATGATGACCTGGGGAGGAGACCCGCCACAGCTGTGAACCAACATCCTGGGTCAGGGATGGGAAACGTATGTCTATCCTGGTGCCATCTGTGCTCTGCTGGCTGCTCTTCCTACAGTGCCTCTCTGAGAAAGGAGTAGGAGGTGATGTGGGTTGGAGGGAAAGAGCGCCAGGAAGGAAAAGGGAGGGCCCTACTCCTCAGACAGATGGGCTCTGTCTTAACCCGAGAGAGCCCAAAGAGCAGGCATCAAGGCAGCAGACAGATGAGAGGGCAGACGTCTGGAGCCTGACACAACAGGCTCCGAGGGGTGGGGGTGCAGAAACAGGGCCTGCCTGGTTACAGAAGAGTCCAGAACAAAGGGTAGAAGGGCATCAGAAACTAAGAGCAAGGAAGAACTAGGTGGAGAAGCCAGGAGGCAAGAGGGAGGACAGACCTGGTGGCAGGCTCATTACCCACTGTGGAGTGCAGGACAGATGGGGCAGGCAGCTTCTAAACCTCAACTAGTGGGACCACAAAAGTACCTTTGCTCACCTCTAAATGCCCCTTGAAGGATAGAAATCACCTGTTTGAAAAGAACTCACCCTAGACCCCAAGACTTGGAAACGGTAGAGGCGTAACCTGAACCCAGATTTGCTGACTCCATCTCAAATGCTTTTTCTGTTTCCATAAAGCCTGGCCATCATTGGCTTCTGATCCCAGGCCTGGCCCTCCCTTGACTGTGAAGAGGGGGGTGAAGAAAAAGTAGACCTTTGAGTTTGGTGCACAGCTTAGCCACTGGCAAGTTCAATTGGACCAACCTTCTCCCTGACTGAAGCACCAGTGTTCATGCCTCTTTTTCTTTTTTTTGTTTTTTGAGACAGAGTCTCATCTGGTTGCCTTTGGTAGAGGGCTGTAGCACCTTAGCTACACAGCAATCTGAAACTCTTGAGCTCAAGAGATTCTTTTGCCTCAGCTTCCCAAGTAGCTGGAACTATAGGCACCTGCTACAATGTCTGGCTATTTTTAGAGACAGGGTCTTGCTCTTGCTCAGGCTTCTCTCAAACTCCTGAGTTCAAGCAATCTGTTTGCCTCAGCCTCCCAGAGTGCTAGGATTACAGGCATGAGCCACGACACCCAGCCACTTATGCCTTTTTAAACAGCGTGAATACTCAGATCCCTCTCCCTACACCCTAGGGAAGGAGAATGGAGGCTGAGTCTTTTCTATGCTGAAGTTAAGGCAGGGGGGCGGGGGTCTCCTGAGTAGAAGGACTTGAGGGAAACATGAGAGATTAGGAAGTGGTATCTGAGGAGGTCTCCGTGCTGGGAAGGCTCTTCCCTGCCAAACGGGGAGAAGTGACATCTAGCTCTGAAATTAAGGTCTCAGGCATCTGGTCTCCAGAAGGTGGGATCCACTGGAGCAAATTCAAAGAAGGAAGCTCCCGGAGGGGTTACCTCTGGCGGGAGGATAAAAGAAACTCATTCTGCACAATTGGATAGGGCGGTACCTGCGTGGGGGGAGAGACAGCTGCTTTCTGCCTGCATGGTGAGGACATAGGAACCATAGTACAGGGCTCCCTGCTGCAGGCAGGGAAGGACAGCAGTGATGACCACTCTCCCTCCAAATGTGTCTCAGAAGAGGAAACCTGATAGAGCTGGTTCTCAAGCTGTGACCCTTTAATACAGTTCCTCATGTTGTGGTGACCTCCAACAATAAAATTACGGTAGCGACGAAAATAATTTTATGCTTGGGGTCACCACAACACAAGGAACTGTATTAAAGGATGCAGCATTAGGAAGGTTGAGAACCACTGTGATAGAGGATTCAGTGGTGTCTTTAAATTCATGATGATTATTTTCTGATGCTATTTCCACATTCTTCAAAGGATAAGCAAGAACAGGCTTACAAACTAGCACTGTTAGGCATCAGTGAGCACGGCCTGGCCCAGGATGTTAAGAACCTGGACTAAGAGACCACAGGGTCTCAGGGGACAGCAGAGTCTCTACTAGGGCAGCATTATAGCTTCTACGAGGCCTAGTCAAGCCCTGCCTGGGGTAGAGGAATGGAGCAGGACCCCGGAAATGGATAAAGACCCCGTGGTGCCTTCCTCTCTCCTTTTGCGGTGGCTGTGTCTACTATTTCTCTCCTGAACTCACCAAATTGGCTGATGACATGAAGGTTCAGGAATAAAACCAAAGGACAATCTGATGCCCCTCCCAGCCCCAAGACCCCAGCACTCAACACCCAGCCCTGGCCCATAGCTCTGGCACCTTTTAGAGGAGTTAGACGGCACTTTGAGAGCTTACTTGGATTAAGCTCTGGGCAGGCAGGCTTACCTTTCTACCTACAGCATACTACATGTACCCAGAATAGAGCAGCCATTCAAAAGAGATTTATCGGAGGAACAAGAAAAGAGAAAGGGAAAAAACTGGAAAGAACAGAGGGAAAAAGGAGTCTTGAGGAGCTTTCCCAGGGTGCTCAGTGTAATGGGAGCCACTGGAAAAACACCAGAGAAGAAAGCCAGTTCCAGGAAGGCATGGGACATGAGTCCTTGTGTCTGCACTAGGCCAGCCTTAAAGCCAGTCCCACAGTCATTTGGAATATTCTAGAATAAAGTAAAATACTATGTGTGTAGGACAATCAGGGCCAGGGAGATGGCACGCAGGGACTCCAGGGCCGGATTGCTGCATTACCTTGATGGTGGTGGTGCTGCGCTCCTCATACCGGCACTCGCACAGCAGGCAGTAGGCCTCCATGTCATGGCCAGGCACTGGCATGGGCTCCACCACGTGCAGGCAGTTGCTGCAACAGACACAAACAGGCCATGGGGACTGGGCTGAAGGAAGGTCTCAAAACCTCAAGACCAGAAGCAGGAGGCCTGGGGAGGTGAGAGGCAGGGGTGGGACACAGGTGAAGGGAGCTCCCAGGGAGAGCAGAGGGTTCATAAAGGGTCAGGCTGCCAGAAGCCCCTCCCAGCCCAAGCACCTGGCCATTAGGATCAGCTCTCCCAACTGCCCACAGTGCTGGCCTCACAACCACCAACCTTCCCTAAATCTGTGCCTTCTGCTGCCTTCCTGTTTCACGCTGTATTCTCCTTGTGGGGCAGAGAGGTTCAACTCAGAAGCTGCTGGGTCTTAGATTAGGATCTCTAGTCAGGAACTCTCTTCTCTTAAGAGCTGGACTCATAGCCAGGTGCCTACAGGATCCATCCAGCATGTCCCAAAGGGACAAACTCCCCGCTCACCTGATATCCCACAGGGACCACAAACTCCCCAACTCACCCCAGTATCCCATAGGGACTACAAACTTCCCCCTCACCCCGGCATACCCTTTGCCCTGACTCCCTGTCCCACATGCTGGCTCTGTATTCTCAGTGGCAGAGAGAAGACCTCCACCATCCACTTAGCTGGCCAAGTCAGCCCTGGAATCATCTTTGACACTCCTTTTTCTCTCATCTATGAGCCTACCACCAAGCGCCAGTGAACTTACTTCCCTAGAAATTCCTAAAATCTATTCTCCTTATTTCTTGTACCACTGAGTCTTAGAGAAGGCCCTCACCATATTTCCCCTGGACATCCAACCCAGCCTCCCTGCTGTCCTCCTGCCTTAGTTTGACCCTGTCGAACACACAAAATCTTTATATAGCAGCTGAGTGATCTCACCAGAAGAAAACTCTGGTTGTGCCAGTGCCTCCACAGAGCCCCCAGGGCAAGGGCTAATTCAGCTGCTCTGCATGGAGTTCCAGCCTACCTCACTCCAGCCCACCACCTGCCACCCTGCCTCACCCAGCCCCAGTGACTGATTATTAGACTGATCTCTGAATGTGCCACATTCCACATCCTTGCCAGAAATGCACAACTTTGCTGCCCAGCCCGGGCTCTCCATTCAGAAGACTCAGCTCTGAGCTCTGTCCCCTCCCCGATGGCCAGATGTGTTCATCTCCTCTGGGCCACCACCTCTTCACAATGCACTGGGGCCAGTCATACCTCACACAATCCCATGTTCCTGGTGCCCAGCACGTGCTGGCCAGAGCAGGGCTCAGTAAAACCATCAATTATAGGTCCTAAGAGTAAGCTCACTTAGCCCACCCTCGCCTAACAAGGGCTGTTCATCTGAGCTACAGGGCTGGGTTTCTGGCAGCACCAAGGATGTCCCTTTAGGGAGAACTCTGCTTCCCTTAAGACTCCAGGATGTGGCATATCTAAATGTGCCTAACCCTTGCTCCTCCCCGCTGTGAAGGTCTCCCCTGTTGTAAGTAATGCTTTCAGGACTTGTACATCGCAAGGAGCTGACAGACAAGGCCAGGGTCATACACGTACTTAGTTGCCACTACTGTCCAGAGGGAGTGCCACCTTCCCTTCTCCAGCAAGTCTTTACAAGCCTCCTGGGGACCAGATTCCTCCCTACCCTGAGCCACATTGAGTCCTGGGTGTGGAAGGTCATTCCAGGGCGGAGTGGGGTCTGTGGACTTGCCACAGGCCAAGATGTGGTGTCAGGAGCAGCTGGGAAAGGCCAAGCTGAGTTCTTTAATAGGGGATCCTGTTATGCAGAGGAACGGGCTGAAGGAGGAGGGGGAGGGAGAACAGCAATAAGGAGCTGAAATAGTTGTCTTAAGCTCCCCTGGGAATCGGTGAAACCCAAGGACACAAGTTCTTATTCTCCTAAGTGTTCCCATTTACCTTTCAGGGACCAGTGATATTAGGACTTTGTGGACTGAGAGGGGTCACCAAGGAAAGAGAGTTAAAAACTGGGTTTAATTCTCTGCTCCTCTACTTATTCTACATATTTTAACTTCTCTGGGATGCACTTGATGATTGTGCTTTTCTGGGTAGCACAGAAACCATGGTGCGGGACAGTGGTGGTGAGGGACGGGATGTAAGATGCTTCCCTCTCAGCCAGAGCAATTCTGATTCCATGTTCTACATGTTTTGTGTTTCCAAAACAGCTTTTGTTTATAGAAGTGTTTTATTTTAACAAGATTGAAGGGTAAGGAACTAGCCGACTTATTTAGTTCCTTCCTGCTCTGGAATTGTCTACTGTACCTCTGCTGCCAGACCCACCCATGGGGAAAAACGGCTGAATCTGTGGTTATAAACCCTTAACGCTAGATGGCAGAGTACCAGCAGCACAGAACATAGGTGACTTGGCCACTCATCTGAGGATGGTGGCTCAGCTAGGGAAGGGGACAAGAGTTCTCTCTGCAAATGCGCTACCAGAGTGAAAAATGTGGGAGGTACCTGAAGATTCATTCAAACTGGCCTAGCACTGAGGTGCTAAGATCAAGGCCAAAGTCAAGGCTCCACTCCACACTTTAAGAGCTCCATGCAAGCATGTGGCGACTCCCGGACAAGATAAATGTCCTGGAGTTTTTCTTCTCAACCATGGTTTATACCCACTCACCCTTGAGGGAACTGCCTTGAGGTTCTGATGTAAGTTTGTTCATTAGACAGCCCTCCAATTCTGACTTCTATGTGGAAGAAAAAGATGAACTATAGCTGGAGGTCTAGACAGGACTCCATTCTTTGGGGGCAACCAAGCTTGGGTTTCCAGGCTATAATTCTAGGACAGAGAGTGCTACGGCAGCCACCAGCACCTGCCTGCACAAGGGGCATGGGATATGAACTTGTTATCTGGGGCAGGGGTAGGAGAGCCCATCAGTATATTGACTGATGCCATATGAACCATGACCACAAAACACAAGGAGGTCACTAGGGTTCCTCCCAAGCCTTCAAATTTTAGGACTTTGGAAATCCATCAGACTAGTCAGAAGTGAAAGGAAACAGGCTAGTGCTTTGAAAAGAGAAGCCCAAGTTTTCTTGGGCTATGGTATAAGTTTGACCGTGATTATCTGTGCAGCCTCTAGTACGGCATGATAATACATATTAATACCATCAGCTAACATTTCTGTACCACTTAACTATATGCCAGGTATTGTTCTAAGTGCTAGATTTGCTTGTGTGTGTGCACATGTACAACACACACATCTGTATACTTAACACTCAAAATAATGCTCCATTTTACAGATAAGGAAATCAAAAGTACAGTGGAGAAATAGTAAATGAAGTAATCTGTCACACAATTAACAAATGACAAAGCTAGATGTGAAGCCAGGAAAGCTGGATCCAGAGTCTTTATATCTAACTAGACTGCCTTTCAAAAAATCTCAATCTCAGAGTTGGAAATTCAGCTAGTTTCAAACTTCAACTATTATTGCTCAGGATCAACTGCATCACAAGCACCTTAAGAACTTTAAGAAAAAATTATTCCCACACACATGCCAGTATTTGCTGAATCAAAATCTGGAAGGGAAGGCTGGGCATGGTGGCTCATGCCTATAATCCTAGCACTCTGGGAGGCTCGGGTGGGAGTATCACTTGAGGTCAGAGTTTGAGGCCAGCCTATGCCAGATGGAGATCCAGTCTCTACGTAAAACAGAGAAACTAGGTGGGTGTGGCAGAGCACATCTCTGATCTCAGCTACTTGGGAGGCTGAGACCAGGAATTTGAGGTTGCTGTGAGCTATCATGATGCCACTACACTCTACCTGGGGTGAGCAAGACTGTCTTCAAAAAGAAAAAAAAATCTGGAGGGGGCAGTGCTGAAAATCCGTCTGTTCTCAAAGCTCACCTGATGATCCCAACATATACCAAGTAGCAGCAACACTGACCCAGATACCCCTATCCAATGTTAATCCCTTCTATAGTACCTCACCTTGTCTGTGCTCAGCTCTCCCTTAGGATGGGGCTTTCCAACTCCTGAAACTGCCTAGATTAGCAATGCTCCCTTGACCCATGCTTAAGTCTGTTTCCCTGAAGCTTTCATGCAATGGCTCCAATTCTACACCAAGAAAACACAATGAACATAAATAATCTTCACAAGCACTGGCCCCCCATGGGCCCCACCTCCCATAATAGGCCAGCCCTCCTCTGGGTCTTGGTCAACCATTGTATGTCCCCATTTCCTTTCCTCTTCAAGCTCTTCAGCTCCTTAAACAATTTATTCTAAGACAATGTGTTGAAACTTCCCTTCACCAAGCTGTTTTCCTTTCTCTAAATGAATTCTTGGTTATTGTTCTCTTTTTAAAAATGAAACGCCCAGAAATGAATTCAAGACTCCAGGAATATAACTGAAATCTTTCTCTGGGCCTCAGTCTCTGCAGTTATAAAATGGGAATGATACTCATTCCATCTGTCTTACAAAGCTGCTGGGAGACTGCACTGAGTAACGCAGGTAACAGAGCTTTGCAAAAGCGTTGAGCATCCCACAGTATGTGGCTGTAACACCTACCTCTCCCAACTTTTCTACCACCATTTAGTATATATCACTAAAGACCAAAATTCAAAGCACAACAAAAAAATTTACTACTCTGACCAGGAACACTTCAGCTTGAATTTAAGACATGTAGGTCCTGATACAGTTGATGCTGACCATGGAATTGGTTCTGTGACCATGGACAAAATATACCTTTGGAAGATTCTCCATGGAAATGGAAGAACACACCTATTGTCTGGGGTCCAAGTAGTAAACCCATACCTTCAAGGGCATTTGCTAGAATAAACTGGAATATCCTCAGAGGATAAACAAGCAGCCAAGGGCCAGCCCATGGATAATGCCTTACCAGTCCTTCTGTGACACATTCTGGTTGTAAATGTGCCCATTGATGTTTCTATAAGGTGGACAGATGCACTTGCACCGGATATCTTCAGAACTCTGGAAGAGAAAAGATAGATGAGGTATACAGAGCCCCTGCCTGGGTTCAGGTTCTAGCAAGGCTGCCAACTTTCAGTTCCCTGTGTTATTAGGTAACCTTATATATGCTCTTGAGTTTTCCCCATCCCCAAGTTCAGCAAGGATCGCTTCTGCAGGAAGGATACTATATCACAGGGTCCTCAAAACAGAAAAGTCCAGGTGACAAATAAGATACAAAGAAAGCTTCCTAGGCCTGTCATTTCCTAAGTATAGTGCTTACATAGGCCAGGGATAGGAGGGGAGGCAAGCAAAGGCAACAGTCCCCTACTCTGGACCCCACGCTTGTGTGTGCACCTCTGTTAAGTGGACTTGGCAGCTAGCCTCATCCCCTTATTCCATGTCCAACTTCTTATGTTAGGACTGGGGGATGGGAAAGGATGGGGGGTAGAAATAAGGAAAAGTGAATGATTTCCATGGAAATACTCAAGCAACCCCTTTGAAAGTTCTTCTCTTCTGAAATGGGTAAGAGACAACACCATAAATGTTTATATTCCAATTAGTAATTCTGTGTAGGGAATAGAAGCAAACCCCCAGACTTAATCTTGTGTCAAAGCCTTGGTGATTTTAGACTCTCCAAAGTCCATAAACCAATCAATGTAGCTCCAGGTCATTTATCCCCAAAGAATAGAAGTTATCTACGGAATCCCAGCACTTAGGTAGGTCAACCCAGTAACAAAAACTTCAATCGTATAGGACTTTTATACTTACAGATAGTTTTTACATTGCTGTGTAATTTGATTCTACTCGAGTAATAGATATAACCACTACTACAGGTTGAACACTTAATCTGAAAACTTGAAATGCTCCAAAATCTAAAACTTTTTGAGCATCGACATGACCATTAAGATGATAACACTGCAGAAATGGTGAAAATGTGTGATGGACTTACTGAAGGACTACAGCAGCATGCATTTATAACAGAACAAGAAACCATGTTAGTTTATGAAATCAAAGGAAAACTTCTAAGGCAAAAGCCACTTTAATGAGGTAGATGACTCTGGGGTAAACATTTTAAAAAGCAATTCGGCAGAATAGCTTGCCCCTTCATCCCTAGAGGGCTTTCCTGGCCCTTCAAACACCTCTGATGTTTATTCTAAAAAAATAAGTGTCGCCAAGCAAGGTGGCTCATCCCTGTAACACTAACACTCTGGGAGGCCAAGGTGGGCAGATCCCTTAAGCTTAGGAGTTCAAGACCAGTCTGAGCAAGAGAAAGACTCCATCTCTACTAAAAATAGAAAAATTAGCCAGGCATGGTGGAGGGCACCTATGGTCCCAGCTAGTTGAGGGACTGAGACAAGGGGATCACTTTAACCCAGGAGTTTGAGGTAGCTGTGAGCTATGATGCTAGGGCACTCTAGCCTGGAGCAACAGAGTGAGACTCTGTCTCAAAAATAAAATAAAATAAAAATAAGAGTTTCATGCTTATCAGGCTTGCTGGACCACACGTAGAGACTGAAACCTGGTATAGTTTGCTGATGCTGTTGTTTCATAGCTGGCACAGGTTTTCACATGATGCTACTGTGCTGCTTAGTTATCTCAAACATATTACTTTTTCACTGCATTGATGGTTAACTTATAGTTTTTACCCTTAAGTACTTACATGTAAGTGTAAGAAAGTGACCACTTAATTGGTAGCACATAAACCTGGAGTCAGGAACGACCGTGATGCCAAACAACCTCAGACTGTCCTAACTGAAAGGCTGAGATAATGACTCCTTTGCTTTCTGATGGTTTAGTGTATACAAACTGTTTCATGCACAAAATTGTTTAAAATATGGTATAAAACTGCCTTCAGGCTATGTGCATAAGGTGTATATGAAACATAAATGAACTTCATGTTTAGACTTGGAGCCTCATCCCCAATATATCTCATATGTGTGTGTGTATACATATATATGCACAAATATTCAAAATCTGAAAATATCCAAAATGCAAAACACTTCTGTTCCCAAGCAAAGGACAGTACGGAGAACTTTGATAACTTCTCCTAACTTCCTTGCTGGAATTTCATCACTGGTCTGTCTGATCCAGACTGAGCTTGTATCAGTCTGATACTGACCCTCTATGCACACCCTTCTCCCCACACCATCTTTAAGGAGGCCTGCAGTCTTGACCCAAGAGAATCCCACCCCAAAGGAATGACCCTGTAGGTGACTGAGTGGCAGGGCCTGAGGAGCAGCTACCTCTGAGGAAGCCCTGTAGGTAGGGTGGGTACTCATGCCCTCACCTTATTGGCTAGAGCTGCCGGCACCAGCAAACACCCGACCACAGCCACCAAAGATAAGAGCTTCATGCTTATCAGGCTTGCTGAGCCAGCAAGACCGGACACCTGGAAAAGAGATAAGTAGTGGGGTAAAAGAAAGATGGTCACACCACAGGCAGCGTGCTCCGCCCCTTAACCATCTTGCTAAGAAGTGGGAATGGGGTTGGGGACTGGGCTGGGCTCAAGGATTCCAGGGCCTGCTAAACCTGGTCACCAAATGCTGCTTTCCCTGTCTTCCAAGACTCTGGCTCTCCATTTAGCACCTGGTAGGCCCTGCAGAGACAGCTTCCCGGGAATACTGCCGCTAGGGGTCCAGATCCAGTTCCCGCACAAGGCCCATCTCCGACCCGCGCATCACGTCCCACCGCCCTCCGCCATCTCCGCCTCTGCCGCCCTGGCAGCTCCTCCCCGCTCAGGCCCGACTGGAACTTTGGGTGCAGTCTGGGAGCGCTGATCGGACGGCGAAGGCCAGTGCCCACTGCACCCAGAGGTCTTGGGCCGGACTGAGACCCCAGTACATCGCGACCCTCCCACCCCTCCCCCAACGCCTGGTTCACGAACCTGCATGCCCCTCCACGGTTGTATAGAACCTAGTTGGCCCCGTCCCCGCCCAGTTTCTATTGGCTGCCAGAGCAGCCTCTCAGCCCAAGCTCGCTGTAGCCAAGGCAACAAGACCCACCTTCTCCTGGGCGGGGAGACTTCCGCGCAAGGGAGAGGTAGGCATTTCTCAAACCCGATCAAACAAGAAAAGGGAACGTCAGCCCCACAAACTAAGGCTGGGGAAGGGTCTTGCCTTTGAGTGTGACCTATGGAACTACCCGCGTGCTTCGCCCTTCCTTGTATTATAAACTCATCTTGTTCCAGGTTGCTGTTTTAAACAGAAGGCACTTCATACACTATAATATAATAATAAATGATAATGATAAATGAGAGACAAAAGAGCTTTGTCCTCATTCAAAGTCTAGAAATGTTATTTAGGGAATCTGGAAGTGTTACTTAGGGAAATACATCTTTACTGCAGAGGACTGCAGCGGCAACATCTCTCTACCCCTACACCCACATTCTCCCCTGGAGAAGGAGAAAAAGTGTTGGCCATGGGATGACTGTGGGCTGGGCCTGTGAAGAGTGCGCAAACAGTCACCTTAGCCCAGTCTCCCTGCCCTAGGAGCTGGTTCTGGCCCTAGCAAATTGGGGCAAAGTCTGCAAGGGTGGCAGTAGGGGTCCCAGACTATGAACTTCTTGCCAGCTGTGAAGGAAAGAGGAGCCATCTGAGTATAGGGCTCCAGAGCCAGAGTAAGGACACCTGGGCTTTGGACCTGGCCCTGGCCCTCCCCCTGAGCAGCTATGTTAGCCTGGAAAAGACACCTCTGGGCTCTGGCCTTGGCTGCCTTATCTGTGAGAAGAGTTGGTTGGATTCTGAGATCCCATTCAACTTTCATATGTTGGGAGTCCTTGTGGGGGGGGGGTGTGAATATGGCCCAAACTCAAAATTGGTGTCTGGAATGACAGATAGGCTGGGTCCAGATGGAATGAGGTCCTTCTCTGGGACTGTGAACCGTGGTGGGCACTTGTCTGGAGGTAGCTAGTTTGTGCTTGTCTCTCTTACACTTATGTCTCATTCCTCTTTATATCCTTACCACCTGGCAGAGTGTCCTGCACTTGGTGGATGCTCAGGAAATATTTGCTAAACCGAATTGGGTGGAATTAAACCTGGTTGGGGGAAGGAGCAGGAGGCACTATGGTGTGATGTGAAGCTCAGTGACTTTCGAACTATAGTGATCAGGACACGGATTCTGGTCCCTCCCTTCCTAGTTGTGTGAATTTGAGTTGTTAACTTTCCTGTGGAGAGCCTCATTTTCTACTTTCATAAAATGGGGATGATATTGCCTAACCTTCAGTGTTGTTGTGAGAGTATGATGAGCCTATGCATGCGAAGTGACTAAAACAAGATCCAGCTCAGAAAAAGAGGTTCTATGAATGGAAACATTAGCTCATTCTGGAGGTCAGAATAGCTGCTTTGGGGCAGAGACATGAGGTAGGATACCTACCTTATGGAGGCAGAAGGGATAGTTCAGGGACAAGAAAAAACATACATTCTGTGTGGAAATGGGGACAAAAGCATGGGGCTGAGTCTTTTGCCTTCAATGGAAGGCCCTCTGACACCCAACGCTAAAGATACCCAATGCTGAGCTTGCTGTGCTTGCTGAGCTTTCCCATCAAACAGAAGCCAGTCTAATCTATTTGGGTGTCTCCAAGAGGCAGCTATCCTCACCCGGCCTGTATCTGGCCTCAGCGAGCACTCTGCTTCCTGAAATACATTCCCTTCTTCTGTCCTTCTATGTCCATCTTATCTTTCTCCAATTGTGTTTTCAGTACACTGCTCATTGCTCAATAATCCATGCTAGCCCTTTGTAGCAGCAAATCCAGACCCCTCCATCTGGCATTCAAGCCATGGTTGCCATCTCTGCACTTCCCCTCCCCAGCTTTCCCCCAGCTGTCCCTACATTTGATTTTTCTCATTCTAGCCCTGCCAGTCCTTATCCTTCATCTCTTTCAAACCTCTGCCCAAGCACTTCTGTTCCAGAAGCCTTTCCCAAGTAGCCCTACTTGACCCTGGGCACCTTGTTCCCACACATGTGCCTTGTGTTTAAGAGCCATGCCATTGAGATGAGTCTGGACCTACTCATTCAGTTCTGCTCTGCAAACGTTTGCCAAGCACCATGAGCCAACCCCTGTGCTAGGTGCCCTGGGGATACAACAAACCACAGGTGATTCTGCTTTTAAGTAATGCATAGTCTAGTAGAAGAGCAATCATATGGTCAGAATGTAATTTAATATAGAAACTGGTGTGTCATAGAAGAGCTTATCCCCTCCCCAAATATTTTTGAGCATGATGTGCCAGACACTGTGCAAGATGCTTGGGATACCTTGATAAACAAGACAAACCCTGTCTCAACTTTCAATGGAACTGAAAAGTTGATTGCAGGAAAATGACAAATCAGCAGGAATTACAATTGGGGGTGGTAAGAGCTATGCTGGGGGAAGATTGCAGAGGCCAGAGGGAAACCTATACTAAGGACGAGGGAAGCCTGGAATGGTGGAGAGGGGCCTTTGGAGACAGTGAATAACTACTTGGGCTGAGCTAGCATGGTGGTGAGAACAATGCCCCTTCCAAGTTTGGAGCTCTAGGACTTAGGCCAAAACCCATACTCTCCCTGGCATCAACTACATATCCCTGCCTTTCCTCTAATCCCCAGAAAAGCCTTATCTGTCCAGTGTTTCATAGCCTCAAGCTCCTATGAGATCATTAATTTCCTAATTTTTTGTATTAGCAAGCATGTCTTAGCTACACTGAAGAACTGTCTAACCTAAATAGAGAATAAAGTTCAAGTGATAGAATTTAGGCAATTATAACACTCTCTCTCAAAGAGGCAATAATTTGGGGTACAGAGGAGCTCTTGATTCACCTCCTTTTTTTTTTGAGACGGAGTCTTACTATGTTGCCCTCGGTAGAGTGCTGTGGCATCACAGCTCACAGCAACCTCAAACTCTTGGGCTTAAGCAATTCTCTTGCCTCAGCCTCCCAAGTAGCAGGGACTACAGGCACCCGCCACAATGCCTGGCTATTTTTTGGTTGCAGTTGTCATTGTTGTTTAGCTGGCCTGGGCCAGGTTCAAACCCGCCACCCTCGGTGTATGTGGCTGGCACCCTAACCACTGTGCTACAAGCGCTGAGCCTTAACTCACCTCTTATAGGAAATCTCTACACTGTTACAGATGGTAGGTCAGGTGCCTGATGGTGTCCTTGAAATAAGATGGGCACCATCCTAGGATACTGTGAGTATATCTCCTGCCTCTGACCAAAGCAGGATTTCTTAGGCATCAGGGAAATGGGACCATTGAGCTAAGGGCAATGGGCATCTGCCATACAAAACCCTCTTCCAGTTTGGCAAGTTTGGACAAAGTCCCCGAACTTGTCTTGTCACAGACACAATGTTCTGTCTCTTTTTTTAGTTTTTTTTTTTTTTTGGAGACAGGTACTCTGTCACCCAGGCTAAAGTGCAGAGGTGTGATCACTGTAACCTGCAGCTCTTGGGCTCAAGCGAGCCTCCTGCTGTAGCTTCCCTAGTAGCTAGAGCTACAGACACACACCACCATGCCAGAATAATTTTTTTACTTTTTGTACAGATAGGGTCTCACTGTGTTGTTCAGGCTGTTCTCAAATGCCTGAGATCAAGCAGTCCTCCTGGTTTGGTCTCCAAAATTCTGGGATTACAGGCATGAACCTCCATACCCAGCCCACAATGCTCTCTTAACACCAATTGACTAAAATAACACCTAAGCAAAGAGAAATTATACCGTAAACAGAATTTTAAATAAAATCAATATTCTGGCTCGGCACCTGTGGCTCAAGCGGCTAAGGCGCCAGCCACATACACCTAAGGTGGCGGGTTCGAATCCCCAGCCCAGGCCCGCCAAACAACAATGATGGCTGCAACCAAAAAATGGCCAGGCCTTGTGGCGGGTGCCTGTAGTCCCAGCTACTTGGGAAGCTGAGGCAGGAGACTCGCTTGAGCCCAGGAGTTGGAGGTTGCTGTGAGCGTGATGCCATGGCACTCTACCCAGGGGGATAGCTTGAGGCTCCGTCAAAAAAAAAAAAAAATCAATATTCTATCTAAAGTGTAATAAATGATATAAACTCTGCCCAGATATAAACTCAGTCTACTATATATGCATATATTTGTGTATATATGCGCATATGCACACACACATATGTAATACACACACATTTAAATTTAAATATTAGACCATTTTACACCAGACATTCTACCTATAGTCATCCTCTAGTCATGGCCCTAGGTCCTAGTGTCCCTCTCCCTCCCTTATGTAGCTGCTACCACTGCATATGCTCTTCTGCAGGGGCCCTTAAACTTTTTAAACAGGGGGCTAGTTCACTGTCCCTCAAACCATTAGAGGGCCGGACTGCAGGACCCAGGATGAGTCAGCTGCTAAGCAGGACAGGCAATGGTGGCAAAAACACCCAGCAGGCCAGATAAATGTCCTCGGTAGGCTGCATGTGGCCTGCGGGCCATAGTTTGAGGACGTCTGCTCTTGTGTGTATAGACTTCATGGTGCAGCATTGTGGAGGGTAATTTCAATTTGGGGGTTTAATTTTCTTCTTCTTCTTTTTTTCTTTTTCTTTTTTTTTTTTTTTTTTTTTTGAGACAGAGTCTTACTATGTTGCCCTCAATAGAGTAATGTGGCGTCATGTCTCACAGCAACCTCAAACTGTTGGGCTTAAGTGATTCTCTTGCCTCGGCCTCCCAAGTAACTGGGGCTATAGGTGCCTGCCACAATGCCCAGCTGTCTTTTGTTGCAGTTGCCATGTTGTTTAGCTGGCCCAGGTCAGGTTTGAACCCACCAGGCTTAGTGTATGTGGCTAGTGACGTAACCACTGTGCTATGGGCACCGAGCCTAATTTTCTTCTTAACTACAGCAAACATGACTTTTGTTTGTGCTTTAGCTCCCAGTAGTGAGTAGTAGGCAGGGTGCATTTATGGTAGGTCCCTGGGACCAGAAATCTCAAGATCTGCCCTCTAAGTTTGCACTCACTCCTGCCAAAGCACTAGCCCATCGGAGCCCCAGTTTTCTTCAGTGCTGCTTGTTCAGAATAGCAGTTTTAAAAATTTTTTGGTCTCATGTCCTTTCGCATTTTTAAAAATTATTGAGAACCCAGCCAGACACAGTGGCTCATGTCTATGATCCTAGCACTCTAGGAGGCCAAAGTGGATGAATTGCTTGAGCTCAGGAGCTGGAGACCAGCCTCAGCAAGAGAGAGAGATCCCATCTTTACTAAAAATAGAAAAACTAGCCAGGCAGGTGGCTGCAGTCCCAGCTACTTAAGAGGCTGAGGCAAGAGGATCACTTGAGCCCAGGAGTTTGAGGTCATTGTGAATATGGTGCCAGAGCACTCTAGCCTGGGGCAACAGAATGAGACTGTCTACAAACAAAAAAACAAACAAACAAAATTATCAAGAGCCCCAAAGAGCTGTTGTTTAAGTGGGTCCTTATCTATCAATATTTGCAATATTGAAATTAAAATTGTGAAATGTTTAAAACATTATTGATTTGTTTTAAAATAACAATAATAAATTCATTGTATATATAAGCAGATTTTGGTGGAAAAAAACCTATATTTTCCTAGCTGGGCTTTGTGGTGGGTGCCTGTAGTCCCAGCTCCTTGGGAGGCTGAGGCAAGAGAATTGCTCAAGCCCAAGAGTCTGAGGTTGCTGTGAGCTGTGACGCCACAGTACTCTAACAAGGGCAACACAGTGAAAATCTA
>CAUYTI010005299.1:0-11446 GCA_963575145.1 Galago senegalensis
GAAACATAACCTTGCAAATATCTTCTCCCATTCTGACGGCTGTCTGCTTGCTTTACTTACTGTGTTCTTGGCTGTGCAGAAGCTTTTTAGTTTGATCAGATCCCAGTAATGTATTTTTGGTGTTGCTTCAATTGCCTGGGGGGGTCCTCCTCATAAAGTGTTCTCCCAGGCCAATTTCTTCAAGTGTTTCCCCTGCACTCTCTCCAAGATTCTCTGTATTTCTTTAGATTATTCTCCCCCACTTACAGAGGGTCGGTCATCAAAAGAGATGCTTAAATAAAATGATTCTCATATAATTTCAATCTAGGGCTACAGGACTATTTCAATATTAGTTTAATTTATACAGCCCTTATTTGCCACCATATTGCTAGAGATGGCAATCTCTGCAGCACATTATCTAACCGTATTTAAACAGGCTATCATCTTGTCACTTCCATGTGTTGTTGAAGAATCTCACCACTTATGGACAAAAACTGTTATTTTGAGAGTGTTAATTCCTTTTATTTTTTCCCCCTGCAAACTGAGCATGCCCAAGTGTGCATTGTAACCTATAATTAAGATACAAGCTGTCTTCTTGCCAAGACATTCTTCCTTCTTCTCATTGCAAACTCAGTAATAGTTTTCTATTGCAGCTAATCATCAGAAATATTAATGTATTTTCTCCTAATTAAGAAAAATAGCATCAACGCTTCGTCTCACTTGGAAGCCCTGGTTACGAATTTGCTAGTTTTGTTATTTGACAAGCAGTTAGTCAATAATTACAGATATTTGGGGATATCTGTATATATTTTCCAAAATGTAAGGATGCTAGATAATACACAGGGGTCTGTTTACTAAAAAAAAAAAAAAAAAAGCAATATGGAAGGGCTTTCCCCAGTTCTCACTGACACTTTTCCCTGGCAGTTGCTGGCAAGCAGAGCAGGTATAATATCTAGCAATACCACATATATTATACACTGGTTTTATTTGACTTATAATAAAGGTGATACATTCCAATTCCAAAATGGATGAGACTTATATAAAGTCTAAAAAAAAAAATTGAACAACTTTACTCTGTGAAGGTCCTAGAATATGTAAACATAAAATATGTAATCTATCTTTGATTTGCGCCATAATGCTCCTTTGCTTTGAAATCATGGCTGTATTACCAAACTGACAGTTTTAATGGAAAAAGTGGCTTTCAAAAGCTGCTGTTGAAAACACACTGCATAATTCTATAAGTCGTGAATATTTTACTACTAACATATGCAGGGAGGCAGTGAAAACACACTGGCATTTTATTCCCCATAAGCTGGGATGGGGGAAATTCACTGGTGTTAAAACGGCATGCCTGTACTATGATGCCAATTCAGAAATACCTACAAACTCACACTTTGTTATGAGCAGGCAGCACCAGTCCGTAGAGTCATTTGGAGGAGGATAAATTCATTTGTAATTTGCTCATTCAGCAAACATCAATCAAAGATCCATTGTATTCCAGGCACTGTACTAGGTTCAATACAACCCCCCCCCCCCAACTGCTATCAATGAGTTCACTCTAGTGGAAGTGTGTCATGCAGTGGGCTCTGGATAAATGCTGCAGAGGCCCTGGGGTGGGCAAGAATTCATGGGGAGGGGTGTCCAGTGGTGCAGAGTTCCTTGAGTTTCTTATACCCTTGGAGGGTATATCTGGGCCAGGGCACAGTTGATAGCCCTTCTCACCAGTGGGCAGGAGGTGGCCTGTCCTTTTGTGGCTATCACTTTTTACAGAGTGAACTTGAGAGGAGCCTAGATAGTGGTGGTTGGGGGGACTGAGAGGTAAGTATTTTGGAATCAGGAGAGTGAAGTGCTTGGGGATATCTGTATATTTTTCATTTCTATAATGGTATCATGATATATATAGGCAACTGAGTTTGAGATGGTTCAGGAAAAATGTACGTGTATGTTTGCTTGTGTGGACAGAGAGAGAAAAAGAGAGATTGAGCAAATGTGGTGAACTGTTAACAAATTAGTGAACTAAGGTGAAAGAAATGCAATTTATTTTCCCATCACATGGCTTTCCCTGTGTGTTTCTGTTCGCTCTTCTTTTTGTAAAGTTTTATTTATTCTTAACTGACACATAATAATTATACGTACTTATAGGGTACAATATGATGTTTTGATACACACACCTTGTATAATGATCAGGACAATTAGCATATCCATCACCTCAAACAGTTGTCATTTTGTTGTTGTGAGAACATTCACAATCCTCCCTTCTGGCTATTTGGAAACATGCAGATTATCATCAGCCCCCTCCTGTGCAGCGGGACACCAGAACTTCCTCCTCCTCTGTAACTGGAACTTTGTGCCCACTGACCAACTGCTGCCTCTCCTTTGGCTCCTGCTTCTCCTCCCAGCCTCTGGTAACCCCTGCTCTGCTCTCCACTCCTATGAGATCCACTTTCTACCATCCCACATGAGTCAGATCACTCAGCACTTGTCTTTCTGTGCCTGGCTTATTTTGAAATGTCCTCTAGGCTCCCCTCTATTGTCGCCAATGACAGGATCTCATTCTTTTGATGGCTGAAGAGTATTCTGTTGGGTATACATACACACTGCATTTTCTTTATCCAGTTCATCTTCTGATAGACACTCAAGTTCCTTGTATGTCTTAGCCATAGTGAGCAGTGCTGCAGTAAACATAGCAGGGCAACTATCCCTTTGACACATCGATTTCATTTTCTCTGGACTACACTCAGCAGTGGGGTTGTTGGATTATGTGGTAATTCTATTTTTAATTTTTTGAAAAACGTACACAATGTTTTCTATAATGGCTGTACTGATTTACATTCCCACCCACAGTGTGCAGGGGTTTCTCTCTCTCCACATCGTTGCCATCATTGTCTTTTATATAATAGCCAATCTAGCTGGAGTGAGGTGATACCTCATTATGGTTTTTGCATTTCCCCTGATTAACAATGGTCAACATATTTTTTAATATGTGTTATTCCTGTTGGCCATGTCTATGTCTTCTTTTGAGAAATTTCTGTTCAGGTCTCTTGCCTATTTTCACTTTATTGTTTTTTAATTTTTGCTTTTGAGTTCGAGTGTCTTCTGTATTCTGATATTAACCCCTTATCAGATGTTCAGTCTGCTAATATTTTCTCCAGATCAGTAGGTTGTCTCTTCACTCTGTTGATTGTTTCCTTTGATGTGCAGAAGCTTTTTAGTTTTTAGTAAAAACTAAATGATATAATCCCAGTCATCTATTTTTGATTTTGTTGTCTGTGCTTTTGAGGTTTTATCTATAAATTCCTGCTCACACTAATGTCATGAAATATTTCTGTTACATTTTCTTCTAATAGTTTCACCATTTGGAGTCTTATGTTTAAGTCTGTAATCCATCTGAGTTATGATGAGTTATGATACTTTTTTTTTTTGAGACAGAGTTTCACTTTGCCACCCTGTGTAGAGTGCTGTGGTGTCATAGCTCACACCTACTTCAAACTCCTGGGCTCAAGTGATCCTCTTGCCTCAGCCTCCCAGTTACTAACCTCCTATAGTAACTGGGACTATAGACACCATCCATGATGCCCAGCTATTTTTAGAGATGAGATCTTACCCTTTTGCTCAGAGTGGTCTCTAACTCCTGAGCTCAAGCAATCTACCTGCCTTGGCCTACCAGAGTGCTAGGATTATGGCATGAGTTTATTTTTAAAAATAAAATTTTATATCTTTGAATTCAGGAATCCATAAATGATGACAACATTTGCACCCCAATAAGGAAAATTTACACAGAAATTGAATGGTCAAGTTTTTCAAAGATGGAATTATGAAATTTAAATATGTTTATGAAATTCAAAAATTCTCACATATCATTGTTACAATTAGATTATAATCTCTTTACTAAGTGAATATTTAGTTATTGAACAAAATACACAATGAAGGTAATTAGTGTACTTTTAAAGTATGCTTCCAAGCTAGGTATCTCAGTCAGCTTTGTAACATTTGAGCTTTGGAAGTAGATATTGACTTAAAGAAAAAAGATTATGCAATTGAGTTTAGCAAAAAGCTATCCTTTCCTGTCTCCCCCATCTATATTACTAATTTTTTGGGGGGATGCCTCTTGTTTTGTTATGCAACCTAAATTAACACAGCTAAATGCTAACTAACCAATAGGATTTATCAAAACTTTGGATTCCCATCTCACACTTACTTCCTACTTTCTATTCAGCTTTCATTGACTTCTCAACAACAGAGCATGATGGAGAAGCATGAGTGTGTTATAAACTGAAGGGATTCCCTCCAAAACTCATAGGTTAAAACTCTAACCCCTCATACTTTTAGATGGAAGCCATTCATGGACAAAGAGACTTTATTATTATTATTATTTTTTTTTACAAAGAGACTTTAAAGAGGTTATCAAGGTTAGATGAAGTCCTACGGGTGAGAATCTAAACCGATATGAATGGGGTCCTTGTAAGATGAAGAAGAAACCCCAGTATGCCCACACCGGAGGAGAGGCCACGTGAGGGCAGAGCAAGCAGGTAGCCACTGCAAGCCAAAGAGAGAGCCATCATGAGAAACTAAGCCAGCTGACACCTGGTCAAGGACTTTCAGCCTCCAGAATGTGAAAAAATAAACTTCTATTATTTAAGCCACCCAGTCCGTCATATTTTGTTATGGCACCTTATGCAGACTAATGCAAGGATAAAAGGCTGAAATGAATTAGCATGCTTGTGGATAAGTGAAGTTTTGCAAAATCTAGGCCAGGAACTGGCTGTAAGTACCATGATTTTTTCAGTTGTGGTGTAGTTCTGTTTTATCTGTAGCTTAATGTCTTGTGGTTTACTGGAATTTCAGAAGTGACTTAGACAAAACCTGTGAAGAGGCTTAGGTTTTGATTTGGCATTCCTGGCAGGTGGCCATCCCACTTGTGCTGAGACTACACTAGTGATGGGGAACATTTGCATTTTCAAGAAACCCTACCATTTTGAAGCTATTAGTTAGAAAACGTTTTCTTATACAGATTTAGC
Source organism: Galago senegalensis (assembly GCA_963575145.1). Lineage (NCBI taxonomy): Eukaryota > Metazoa > Chordata > Mammalia > Primates > Galagidae > Galago > Galago senegalensis. Next base: position 4,998 of record CAUYTI010005299.1, read on the forward strand.
ATTTGTGCACCGGAGGCTGCCAGTGGTTCGCCAATGTCCCTTCTCCTTTTCCTTTTTCACTGGTAGAACTCCCATCATTTACTAGATGCGTGATTTCCTGGAACAAAGATATATTTTCCTGCCTCCCTTCTGCTGAGTTTAGACATATTACAAAGTCCTGGCTGAAGGATGTAAACAGAATCTGTATATACCTTCCAGGAAATGTTCTTAAATAGAGACGGTCTAACCCCTTCTCACTCTTTTTTTCTTTCCTATTGACTGGAATGCAGACATGATGGGTAGAACTTGAGTGACCATCACAGACCACAAGGGAGAAGACAGGTTAGGTATCAAGAACCTGTGTTTCTGACTGGGGAGTCTTCCAGAGAACATGGACTGTTTATGTATAGATTTTATTTACCTAAAAGGAAAAAAATGGTTATTTTCTATTTCCCTCATTCCATGTGCACATACATAGGAACACACGTTTTAAGAGGTGTTACCTGTGCATTGCTTTTGGAAGGTGAACTAAGGTGCTGGTACTGGCAAGTGTCCCTAGACACGCTAGGCATGTCCATTTTACCTGTACTTCATACACTTTTCGGGGGATGATTAGTTTTACTCCCAGCAAGAGCTCTTATGATTTGTATACTTTTTTTGGCACCCTGGTATATTAATTGGAAAAAAAGTGAGTAAGAAAAGATGTCCCTGCTGCTCCATTTATTTATAAGCTAATATAAATATTTTTAAGCAAATAAAAATCTAGCATCAGGGTACTTGTTTTCTTCTTTGGAGTATAAGCCAATGTTATTTATTTGTTGCTCTAAATTGACCAATTGGGATACTTTTGAGTTGACTTTTGTAACGTTTCCACATGCTTTCATCATTTTTTTTGTGTGTACTTCCTTGTTTTCCAACATCACAAGATGTCCTGGGCTCAGCTTGTATTTAATTTGCCTCAGCCTTATAATTAACCACTTTTCCAAGAAGACATCATTCTTTTTCTTAGAGAATGATATTTAGAAACCAAGATGTGGATGCCGAGTGTGCTCATTTCTACTGGGGTGTCACTGCTTGCAGCCCTTTACAGTCCACTAATTTAGTAAATATATGTATGTATAACACCCATACACAGATATCTATATTTATTTTTACATCTTTCTGTCATATATTTTAAAAAGGAGCATATGCTTACACTAATACTGATTCAGCACCATGTGCTTCATGCTAAAGCCCTTTCCCTTTATAACTTCTTCCTTTGACAGTGAGAAACCCAGCTCCTAATGCCTATAATACATTTCCTTACTCATTAAACCCACTTATTCATGTAAAATAGATTCAGGATTACTGATCTAGATTCAGGATTACTGATTCATATCCCCGTGGGGGAGAAAAATATCAAATGGAGTACAGACTGTTTGCATGCAGTCTTTTTTTTTCCCTTTGAGGCGGAATCTCACTATGTCACCCTCAATGGAGTGCTGTGGTGTCACAGCTCATAGCAACCTCAAACTCTTGGGCTCAAGTAATTCTCTTGCCTCAGCCTCCTGAGTAGCCAGCCATTTTTTTGGTTATCATTGTTGTTTAGCTGGACCGGGCTGGGGTGAACCCACCACTCTCATGTATGTGGCTGGTGCCCTACTCACTGAGCTACAGGTGCCAACCTGCATGCAGTCCTTTTTGTCTTTAGTTTACCATAGCTAATCAAAACACTTGTTTTCCCAAGTTGCTTAGGTCAGCTCTTTTCTTTTCTCTCTCCTTCAGTGGGTTATGTCACTTGTTTGTTATACTAATAGATTCATTTGCCGAAATGTGCATTTAGTTTTTGGGTTTCTTACAAATATTACTTTATTTTTGAAAAAAAATTATGTATTGAAAAATTTACTTTGCAGTATTCAGTGCTGTAGATTTTGACAAACATACAAAGTCATATGTATAAACCCATAGTCCTTTACACCTATCACCTCCCAAATTCCCTTGTGCTGGTCTGTGGTACTCACCTCTCATGTGTCTATTTTTTTTTTTTTTTAAGTTTTTGGCCAGGGCTGGGTTTGAACCCACCATCTCTGGCATATGGAGCCAGCACCCTACTCCTTTGAGCCACAGGTGCTGGTCTCATGTGTCTATTTTTACAACTAGAAATTTAACTTTTTGAGATCATATCTTTTTGTTCCCATTTTTTGATTCAGTGTGCTTATAGAGCTAATCTGATGCTCAGTAAATACTTGAACAGTCTGTGTCCTAACAGCTATATATATATATCTATATATAATAGCTGTGTATATATACATATATATAATTGGCATTGATCTAAGTGATTCAAAATCTAAATCTAAGTGATTGAATAAAGGAATAACTCAAAGTGCATATATATGACAAAGGTGACATGAAATGGCTTTTTTTTGGTTTGGAGGTTGAATTACTTAACTATTATTATTAATAAACCTTATCAAAGCTCAGTGACTCAAGACAATAAACATTTATTTAGCTTAGGATTCTGTGGACTGACTGCAGAGTCCTGGTCTGTGCCAGATGTGACTGATCTTGGTCAGGCTCACTGTGTTCTTGTGGTCAGCTGGCTGGTCACCTGGAGTCTGGCTTTGTTAGGATGGCTTCGCCTACCCATCCGGTCAGGTGAGGCTGAGCTTGCTTCATACAGTAGTGGCAGGGCTCCACTGAGTTAGCAAGCACCGCTTGAATCTTTGGCTCAGCACCAGACAACATCACTACTACTATATTTTAATGGCAAAAGCAAGTTATAAGATTAGCTCAGATTCAAGAGGTGGGGAAATAATCTTTATTTCTAGGTGGGAGGAACATTAGCGCCAAATTGCTAAGGGCAATGGAAACAGCAATCAATTTGTCATGGGGTCTATGAAAACATATTTGAAGGCCTTGTAAATGCTTAATGTAAATATTAAACCAGCCTATCCCCTGATGGCCATGACATTTTGTGTTTATTTTTCTTACCTGCTTTCCCCGACTCCACTACACCTTGGAAAAAAAATCTGATACTAGAAATATGAGACTCAGAGACTGAAAATTGGCTCCTCTGGTTCATCAAGATTAGAAAAATTAATTTTTGTTTGTTAGTCATACTTCTTCTTTGCCCACCTTGTTATGTCTATTTGTTTTGGTTACACACAAGTTCTTCAAATCTAAATTCATAAGCTCATTGAAGAGAGTCAAATGATCACTGCTTATTTACATGTGAGAAAAGGAAATGTTCAGAAAATTGCAATCTTAGAACTGAATTATTTCCAGGAATGTAAAGGCTTGATCTTGCGTCCCCTCCTCTTTGATGCTTGCTTCTTTGTTAATAGGTTTAATCACTTCCATGCAATTACTTGTACAAATTAAGTTATGTTCATACAATGCTAGTTCTGGGATTTGAACTGTTTTCCTCACCATCACTCTATTCTAGTCAGAGGTTTTCATAATATTCCCTAAATTGTTTTCTCTTCGTGTTCCTCACTCCTAGTGACAGCTTTCATTAGAGAGCAGCAGTTCTGCTTTAATAGTTATTCTAAGTAGTAAATAGTGGTGGTGGATGTCTCAGGGCCAGCATGTTCCATCAATTCAGGATATTTGAAAAAGAATGGTTAAATTGATGCACCAAAGTTTGATTTTTGCTTCAACACTTTTTGTTGGTTTAAGCAAACTGCTATGTACAGCTGTCTCAAAGTCCTCAGAAAGCCTCTGGAAAATTCAACACATCTTGAATAAAAATGTGTGAGAGAAAAGAAAATGATACCCAGAATCCAAACAGGTGCATCAGGCAATGCACTTAATGAAGTCTCTAAACTCTGATTGTGCGAAATAAGGTTTTAGCATGAAAAAAACAGGAAAGATGATAACTACGTGATTTGCAACAATTACAATATGTGCGTATTGCTGTCTTTAGGGAACAATGAACTGTTAACAATAAATCCTGTATCTATGGTGGAGAGTGAAGGCCTCTTTAACTATATTTAATAGCATTAGTTTAGAGGCAAATGATATTAAAATAACTGATCATTTGGGAATAAAAACAAAAATTCCCTACACTTAAAATCTTTTAGTCATTTACTAAAAAGGCAATTCTTTCATATGATAAAACCATTCAGGAATTGTACCTTTTGGAAATGAAGGGGAGGAAATGCAATCAAAGCAGCATGGTAGTACATTGTCCTAAGGCAGTGATTATTTCTAAGTAGCCTTCAGGTGTCATGTCCCAGGGTCTGTCTTACAGGACTCAGCTGGTGAGGACCCACTCTGTTCAATCCAGTTTCTGCATTGCTATCCACCACCTACCACCACCAATCTATGGAGGTAGCTTTAATGACATTTGTTTTGTAGTATGAAATTAATTTGAAAAAAGAAGTCTAAGAAAAGTAAATTACTGTTCTGGGACAAAAAAAAAAAAAGGAAGGAAGGAGGAAACTGTAGGAAAGATGAACACTCAGATAAAATAATATTTAGTAGCGTATGGTCCATCTATGTGTCTCTGCCTGTGTCTCTGTGTGTGTGTGTCTCAGACCAGTCCAAACAACTTTCTCTCTACTTTCCAGTGCTTCACTAGCCAGAGAGATCTTGTTTGTAGTCTTTTGTACTCGTAAAAAGATAGAACACTTCCAAAACATTGTGGCCAGGTAGTTTATTCAGGCAGACAGTGAGTCATGGCCGTCTCCAGGATGTCCCGGACACCAGACAGCAAAGCGTGTTCATAGCCCATGTTTAAAGGGAAGACCCGGGTTCTTCTTCCTGATTTTGTTTTTAGGATATTTACTTGTTTGTAGTCTCCATAGTGTAATTTGCTTTTTAAAAAAAGAGAAAATTCCTAAATGTCTGTTGGAAATTAGGGAAAGGTTAAGTAATCATGGAATCCATGTGTTGAAATATTATGTAGTCATTAGAAATAATGAAGAGTTTTTAATGACGAGAAAATATTCAAGTTAAAATTTTAATTTTAGAAACTCTACAAAATTGTATTTATTGTGTATTTTATGTATGTATGCCATAAAACATGCACAAGATCAAGAACAAATCTGATAAAATATTTTGTTCCATCTAGAAGCAGGGATTACTTTTCTTTATTATTTTATGATTTTTTACCAACAGTTTATTAATTACTCTATTAAAAGAAATAAAAATTAATTATGTTTATCAAGTTTCACATTGCTCTTTAAAAGTCCTCCTTATATGATTCGACTCTATTAAAAGTTTGTGGTTAAAAAATATATACTTTTTTAACCTTGTGCTGTGTTTGTAGCTCTATGATATAGAGCAGGTTTGCCAAACTGCAGCCTGCAGGCCAAAGGGTTTTGTAAATAAGGTTTCATTGGAACACAGCCACATTCATTTATTTATGTCTTGTCCTTGACTGCTTTCAAGTTACAATGGCAGAGTCGAGCAGTTGTGACAGAGGCCATATGGCCTGTGTGGCCTGCAACGTTCACTGTCTGGCCCTGTAAAGAAAAACTTTGCTGCCCACAGGTATAGAGGAAGAATTGCTATATCATGTTTTACCCGTTACATGTATATATGCCAGTGTATCTTGCTAGAGGTCTTCTAAGATAAACTGATCTTTCTTTTTTTCACAATGCTATAAGGGATTATTATTAATTTCTACTAATTTGGAAACATTTCAATTTAAGTCAATTTAACAAATATTTAGGGTGGCCCCACTGTGAATGTTGACAATAAGCGAGACAGGATGATGGGTAGGGTAACAGCAAAATAAAACAAAATGGAACATCTCCTAGTCTTAAAATTATTTTTAAAAAATATTTATGGAGTAAAAGTGTTTTTTTTTTCTTTCTTTTTTTTTTTTTTTGGTTACATGGATGAATTGCATCTACCAATCAGGGCTTCCAAGTTAGGACTTGAAGTCAGGGCTTCCAGTGTTCCTGTCACCAGGAGAGGTAGAAGTGTGTCCCTTACCTCTTCCAACTGAACTATTTCTTAGTTTTCCATCCCATTATACCATTTTATGACCACACATATCCTTCATTTAGCTTCCCCTTATAAGTGAGAACGTGTGGTATTTATTTTTTCATACTAGGATCCTTCACTTAGTATAATGGTTCCAGTTCCATACAAGTTGCTGTAAACAATATTATTTCATTCCTTTTTGTGGCATATACACCACTTTTAATTTATCTGTTTATCAGTTAATGGGCACTTAGGTCGGTTCCATATCTTTGCAATTGTGAAGTGTGCTGTGTAAACATTTGGGTGCAGGTATCAAAAGATGAAATGGTAGGTCTACTTTTAGTTCTTGGAGGAATCTCTCTACTGCTTGTCTTAACAGTTGTATTTGTTTACATTCCTACCACCGATGTGTCAGTATTGCCTTTTTATTGCATCAATAGCAACATCTATTGTATTTTCTCTTTTTGATAACCAGTAGTGAATTATTAATTTTTTAATTTTAATTTTTTTTTTAAAGACAGAGTCTCACTTTTATTGCCCTTGGTAGAGTGCTATGG
>CAUYTI010005300.1:0-45871 GCA_963575145.1 Galago senegalensis
GACAGACTGATACAAGGTGAGGAAGCCAAAATAGCCACTTCAGAATCACCCTTGGTCCCCCACTATTTTAAGACTTATTTTTTGAAATAGAAAGTGACAAGAAGTCTCCCGCTTTAAATGAAACATGTTGAACTCTCTCTGTGCACAGAACCTGACAAAAATAATTTATCTGTTTGACCAGATGATAAAGACGTGGTTCCATGGGATGCTGGTTTAACGCCCTGGTCATCCGATAAGTGTTTACAGAATGTTGGACAAGTGAGGGTTGGGACCTGGAATTAGGGTTGGAGAAACCCCCCAAAATGAAAAATTTAAAAACTTTTAGAAAACAGGATATTTATTGTCCCTGTCAGCAAAAGACTTGCTTTTTAATTAGGAAGACAAACAATTATAGTGCAGAAGGGCTTTAACCTTATTATGCCCCAGAATGCTTCTAAGTGTTGAAGTATATTAAGTCGTAATTCTTCCAACAACCTTGAACATACTTGCTTTTATTATCCCCATTTTATTAATGGAGAAAATAAAACACAAAGGGGTTAAGTGACTCAGTCACTTATTGAGCTGGTAGATGCTCCAGCTGGGATTCCAACTCGGGCAGTCGGGATCACGCTCCCCCACCACGCTGTAAACACATGAATAGAGAGGGTCTCACTGGGAGGATCAGGAAATTCTTACAAGAGATGATGTAACTGAATAAAAATAAAACAGGTTGACTTCAGTCAAAGAAAACATACCGCACATACTGAGATGCCTCCATTTGTTCAGGGAACTTTGATAAAGTCTATAAAGATGGCACTAAAAGCCTGTGACAGAAATGAGGAAAGGCAGGGAAATGACATTAGCGCAAAGGGGCAAGAGGCCTTTGGTACCGTGCTGAGGTGTTGGGATTTTTATCCTGCAAAAAAACAGAGAGATAGCAAAGATTTCCAAAGCAGGCGAAGAGAGGTAAAATACAGGTGTGCAGGCTGGTGGATTCTGTCCAAATAATAGAAACAGTAAACTAACACCTCCATGCTCACATGAGGGAAAAACTCAATGAAATTCAAGCAGCAGGGAGGTGGGATTATTCTCCCAAATTCTCACCCAGTGGGTACTTTGTGCAGGGACGTGGCCCACTACCTGGGTGCAGGACACGTCTACCAATGAGACTGTGAGCTGACAAAAGCAAGCTATAGAATCTGTTTGTCCTCACAGTAATCTCAAATTAAAAAGAAAAAGTAAAACATGGAAATTAGGTAGATCATGCGAACTGTCACATTTAGCATTTTTATTTCTAAGACTTATTGTAGGTACTAACAAGGAAAGAAGTGGGGAATGAAGATACCGAGAAAAAAACCATAGATATCATGGCTGGAAAAGTACAGGCATTCCCTTTTAATAGAGGTTTGCTTTCCAAGGCTTGAGTTACCTGCAGTCAGCTGCAGTATAAAATATTATGACAGCAAAAGAAAGATGCTACTTTGATATAATTTCTATTACAGTACTTGGTTAGAATTGTTCTCTTTCATTATTAGTTATTACTCTTCTCTTACTGTGACTAATTTGTAAATTAGATTTTGTCATAGGTATGTATGGATAGAAAAAAAATCTTATATAGATGGTTCAGTACTATTCGTAGTTTCAGGCACTCATGAGGGGGCTTAGAATGGAGGCCCTCCGTATAAGGGGGACCTACCACATTCAGAAAACCATTAGCGTGGTCACCAAAACTCAGGCACCATTGATCATACGTGCATGCTTTTAAGAAACACTAAGAAAGAAAAATGCTTCCAATTAAATACCATTTATCACGAGAGGTGTTACAAATCCATAAATGTCAAAATGGAGCTGTGAGTGCGCCTTAGAATCTACAAAATGTGGTATAATAACTCAGGCAAAAGTAGATTTAATCCCTGGTCCCAGTCACTGAGTAAGTTTGAACATGACTTAATTGCAAAAATACTTATTGAGTGTTGTTTGTAAAAATATAATGGAGAGGTTGAGAATACGTGGCAGTAGTGATGGAGGGGAAGAAATGACAAAGGATACAGATGTTTAGAAAACAGAACTCTGGGGCTTTGTGGTGTTACGGAATGCAGGTGACAAGGGTGAGAGCTGTAAGAATAACCCGCCACGCCCACAGTGGCTGACAAGATAATGTCTTTAAGATCAAAAACACAAAATGAAACAGATGTCAGGTGTCCCATCCAGACTTTGGGTTCGGACATGCCGAGGTTGCAATGAAGGTAGGTCTTCCATGGGAGGACGCCAGCAGGCAATTGAAGTATCAGTCCCCATAAGGAAAGAAGACAGGATTTTAGATACTGAATTAGGAAGCATCTCAGCAATGTGGTCAATGAAACCACGGAACTGGATGCAGCCTCTGATGACAAAAGTCTGGCTCAAAGGCTATGCTGACTTGAACTAGAGGAAAGCTTTAGAAATAAAGGAAAGGAGCTGATTCAAGACACACTGTGCAGACGTCAGCTTCTCTCCACCCGGTGAGAATCCACTGGGACAGCTCCTACCTTTGTGCTAAACACTGGTGCAAATACGACCCCAGTGCCATTAGCTTTTTCCTTCTTTAGGATTGACATTTTATTGATGCTTGCTGAGTTTCAGTCAGTAAAAATCCTTAGTTATATTTTCACATTAACTGCCAAAATAAATCTTAATGCCTTCAATCCTTGTAGAGTTGCAGCCGATTTTGTTCTGAAATTAAATGCAAGACTTTACATTTTCCCTATTAAAATTTTTTATGGTCTAGATAGAGTTGAATAAACTTTATTTTATTTATTTGGGCCCCTTATTCTAGATCTCAGTCAGAGTTTTCTATCGTCTCTTTCCACAGCTTCAAGTCTAAGGACCTGAGGTCTGTTACCCAACCTGTTCACAGATCCAGTGACTGTTCATGAGAAATCTCACCCACCAAGGTGTGCCCAATTTCAGGAGGTCCCGATCAGCATCGATCCATACATAGACTATTACATTAGCCTTTAAGAACCATTCCCCACAGCAGCCCACAAATCACCCCGGCATCAACTACCTTTGCTGCATTATTTCTGTGTACCCATAAAAACCCCACGCTCAGTGGCGCAACTACTACTACACATTGGGTATGATTTAAGGGATTTCAGATATTTGGCTGCTTCTGCCAAAAATGTTCATCATCTAGAAATCTAGCCATTAAATCTTCATTAGTATTCATCTTGATTACAGAATTCCTTGCTGGCAACTGTAAATACACCTTTGATCATAAATTAAAGAACATTCTCTTCCTGTTCCTCTGCTCGAAAGAACTAATCCAGGAGCACCCACTGAGCTGACTCACTGAGGCCTTGCACTCCACAGGCTTTCTTTCAGGGACTCTATGCGTGACAGTATCCATAACAATAGATACCCCTTGCTTCCTAAAGTTTCACTGTGTGCCAAGCACTAAGCCCTGTGTCTCCTATCTTCCTTAACAACCATGCGTGACAGACTTGTTATATACACAAGCAACGGAGACACAAAGACCCCGAGTAGTCTCCCACATTCAGTAGTGGTCAGTGGCAATTTTCCAACAATTCTGTCTGCATTGACAACCCTGTGATTAGCTGGTATTGTTCTTGTTTCTAGGCAGGTCACCTGGCCCTGCCTTTGACTTAGTCAAATAACCGACCAGTTGAACAGCGGTACTCAAAGTTGCTTTAAAAAAAAAAAAAAGGCCTCTATTTTATGAAAGATTAAAACTTATATACTACTAAGAGTTTACTACTAGCTCTAACATTTTTGAATCAAGGAAAAAGCTTTTCAAATATTTTCAGATTTCGGCAGTTTATGGGGTATATGTTTTAGAGCTCAACCCCACTTTCATTTCTTCAATCACATTCTGGGTAAAATATTGAATGAGGAAGAAACCTGGGCTGTGCCACTGCTGAGTAATTTTACAGCGTTTTCCCTCCATGACACAGATGACATCAGGCATATCTGTGCCATGTTCACGATCCCCACTGAACTCCTAATCCTACAGTTTCTCTTCCAATACAGAAAAAGGTCTCTGGTATAAAATGGACTGAGCATGATGTTATATTATAAGCACATCAACCTAGTTTTACTTTTTAAAGGAAGTAACTAAGAAACGCTGGTACTTTACTATCAGCCTGGACTTCCTGGTGTTGAAAGACGCTGCCACAGAGGACCTCTCAGCCTGACGTGTTCACAGAGGATTTAGGGGGCGACTTTCTTAATGTTATAGTTGTTCCATCAACTATTAATTCTTCTAAACTAGATTGTCCTCTCGGTCCTCATTTTTCCATTTGTTTTACACAAGATATCACAATCAATTGGACAAATGCCTCACTAAATTAAAAAGTATTGCACATAAATGTTCACCAGTAAGTAACCCACATCAGGCTTCACCGTTATAACTGAGATGATAAGGGGAAGGGAGAGGGTTCTTTACCCTTCGCCTCCTTTGCCGTCTGTCCAGAGAAACACAAGAGAGAGAGAAATCCTTAGAAATTACTTTTCGCAGTGGCCGAAATCTCTGTCGAATCCCCTGTTTTGTCTTTGGAAATTTCATGTTTAAGTTCCTTAATATGGCAAAATATTAATTTCTCAAGAGATGGGGACAAGCAGTGACAGGCATTTGGAGATCATGGTTTGCAAACTGGATGGATTGAATTTAAATTTACTTTTTAGATGGGTCAAGAATTGGCCAGTTTTTACATCTAATAAATAAGAAATGGCAAACACGCAAAGGAAAACGAGGATGAAGACAGAACCAGGTGGAGACCTGAATTTCCACTGAGAAAGATTTATCCCTTTAGTTTAATACTTTGATATAAAGTAAAAGGTAAATATCTAGAGAGGTGACCTTTTGGCTGTGATTAGCTTTGGGTGAAGGAGTTAGGCACAGCATTTGAGAAGAGGTTGGAAGGCAAGAGGTTTGGACCTGAATCCTTGTGGAGGGGAGAAGAAAAACAATAACAGCTTTGTTCTTCATGATGTTCAGAAGTTTTGCTCAGGACATCCTGTTTGCGTTTAGAAATGTAATTTTTCTTAGACAAATATCATCTGAACTCATTTAAGGCAAGCTTGTTCTGGGGGGTGTTTCTGCTGCATTTATCTCTAGAAATGATTTTCAACTCTGTTTTTCTACGTCATTTATGGTTTAAAGTTGTAATAGAACAGTTAGAAAAAAATCCCTGTTGATTAATTACGTAGCTTACATGGTATTTAAGTGCCACATTCATTACATATTGGCACTTGAGAGAATTCTTCACATCTAAGAGCTTTTTTCTTTTTTTTATTTGGTCTTTTTTTTCCCTTTTGTGGGCTGTGCACCAACCCCACTCAGACTTAGAATAGTATTGGAAAAGTTTTGTTCACCAAACATGTTCCAATATTTCAAGTGTTCTTTAAGGACGATATGGTTGTTAATTTTATTTGATGGTTTCCTGTGAAGACTCTTCTATTAAAATGTGTTTCACTGAAAATTTATCCTTCAAGCAGACGCCTAAGAAATTTATCTTGATTGCAATGGAAGATGGCAATTTGGAACAATTATTTACCCTTATAATAACTCAAGAGCTTTTATCATCAAGCACTTGCTATTTGAAGACCTGACTCCCATTCCTAAATGAGTGAATATCAGTCTGTTTATTTTCAGTTCTTATAGCATAGCTTAATCTTTGTAGCCTATTCTATGAGCTAATGAATAAATACTAAATGCAAGCTGAATTATCAACTTCATCCATTGTTTGTAAAGATCAATATTAAATATACACTAGAATGAGCACTAAAGTACCGTTTTTAAAAGAATAATAAATATTATAGGACTTTTTTTTTTTTTTTTTGCTGCTTCTGGCCAAAATCTAAACACTTACTACAAGTTCACCCGTAAAATTCATCAACTTTTTCTCACCTGTTTTTCACTGTCACTGCCTGCCTTCTTACACTGTTTATCAGAAATCATTATTCTTTCTTTTGAAATGAAAGGGTAAACCTAATGTCATACCAGATTCATCAACTTGGAATTCCTAGATTTGATTATACACAAAACAGGAACAGGACTTATAGAAAAAAAACTGACCTAGATGTATGTCATCTAGAACGTGACAGCTATTGGACCTGCTTTTGCTCAGTGCTTTTTTATACAAATAATTTTTCAGGGCTCGGCGCCTGTGGCTCAAGCGGCTAAGGCGCCAGCCACATACACCTAAGGTGGCAGGTTCAAATCCCCAGCCCAGGCCCGCCAAACAACAATGATGGCTGCAACCAAAAAATGGCCAGGCGTTGTGGCGGGTACCTGTAGTCCCAGCTACTTAGGAGGCAGAGGCAGGAGACTCGCTTGAACCCAGGAGTTGGAGGTTGCTATGAGCTGTGATGCCACAGCACTCTACCCAGGGGGACAGCTTGAGGCTCCGTCTCAAAAAAAAAAACAAATAGTTTTTCAGGAAGCATCTTGGAATTTTTAAGTACATATCAGTTGTCAGAGTCTATCACAGTTCTGCTAATCATTAGTGTTTCAGAAATTCAATGATGGTCAATTCTGCCATATAATTGCAATAGAATGAATGAATACATCAACAATGAATATAAAAGTTTAATGTAATTCATAAAATAGAATTCAGAGGCTGATTTTAATAGTGGTCCCTTCACATTTTAGGGAGAAAAGTGCAGGAAAACGTATTGCGCCTACTAAGTAGAAGATGGTCTTTAATTATTTTTACAAAAAAGAATTAAAAGACTAAATTCAGGAGCCAAATAGTTGTAACCATACTTTCTCCAAAATCTAATGTTGTAATTAAAACATTAAGAATTAAGGGAAATGGATTATGTTATGCTGTAATGCATATGCCTACACCTAATTTCTTAGTCTTCTGGTCATGTCTTTAAACATGAAAAGACAGGGAGCATAGCTGAAACCTGATGACCTTGGGAAATCATTACTACCATCAACAAAGTTAAAAGGAGGATTTGCAGAGTAAGGAGAGTCCCCACCTGCAGAGTGCACTTGACGTGATGATGAAGCCTGATGTTAGTGAAGGTTATCAGATCTAGTGAAAGCCTTCTTTTAGCGAAATTTGTTGAATTACCTCACCAAACCTCAGTTTCCTCATCTGTAAGGAAGTCCTACCTTGTGAAGTTTCAGTACTTTAACGGATAAAAGTCACCAAAACTATGTGGGGCAAAGCTTGGAACTCAAAAAGAGTGAGTGGTAAGCCTGTAATGGTTAGCCTTATCTAGTAAGCCTGTAATGGTTAGTCTCAATAACACCACCAGCTGGTATTGTGATCATCATGAGACACTCAGCACGAAACTTAACTCTTCTTTCTCTTTCCCATGGAATACTGCTAATTATTAGTGATGAGTCACTAATATTTACAAAATAAAGACATTTCTTTTTCATATTTTAATTTTTAATTTACGTGTTAAACTTTTCTAATATAGTCGCTGAGAAGATAAGAAACAGAATTTGTTATGATTAGAAAATAACACAATTTCCTGAGGTCTTCATGAACAGAAATGTTTTGAACTAACTAGAGCTTTGTCCTCAAAATTATTTGAGCATAGGTATTGTGTTGTTTGAGGTTAGCAAGGATGTGATTCTGAGGTCATAACAAGCTATTGTTTACTGAATGTGTATAAGATAAAATGAAATGAGAAGCTAATTATTTATAGGTTTGCCTTAATTAGCAGATAACATTTTCTAATTTAACTAGGCCTCAGTGATAATAATCAACAGTCAAGTTTCTAAATAGCTTCCCCATATCTTTGTGGACCATTAGTTTCCTCATCTGTAAAGTTTTCAATATTCTTTTCAAGGAATCTTGAATACTTGAGCAGCAATTTTCTCTGTTTGCAGCAATCACTAGTTGAATGCTTTTGTGAATAGGAAATTAAATGGGTTTTCAACAATGTAGATACTTTCAAATGATAGTCCCGGCAAAATTATGGATGAATCAAGAGACAGCAGGAAGTCTGTGATTTTTTCTCCATTTGCAAATGTCTTTTCGAAAAAATTGCCGTCCTTAGAACTCTTAACAGATATTAACCCATTAATGTCAGCGTTTCATGATGTTGAGACAATTCTCATTCTTTTCTGTATTTATCTGGGCTCCAGAAATTCACACAAAAATAGCTGTATAGCAATCAAGTATACTTTCCAAGTTATATAAAGTGCACTCAATGTACCAGTCCCTGGAGGAAATGTACAGAGGCGGAATATGAATCCATGTCTTCCAGAAGTATAAATTATAAATGGCATGAAAAAAGTTTTAAATTCTAGAGAGAATATGAGAAAACTCATGCAGGGAAAAACAGGAATATCTCCGATCTCATTTAGCTATCTGCTTATTGTCACAGGAACCTGTGAGTGGGATGACTTAGAGAAGGCTAGTTAGATACAGCGAGGCAAACAGAATTCAAAAGCCTTCTCGGGAAGAAGATGGAATCAGTGAAGTTTCTAATTCACCTGCAAAAACCACAAGCAAATTCGGCCTGTGTGACTACATCTAGGTGTAGATTTGAATGGATGCCACTGAGCTTTGCAATATTTGCTTCTGAGAAGGAGAGTAATGTGAGCAGAGCAGTTTGGAAGGGAGATGCTTCTTGTTCCTTCTAAATAATCATGAAAGAGGAAAATCCTTTGACTTTCATATTAATCATATTATTGTTCATAAAATGGAACTTTCAAGCTAATCCTATTCACTTTGTTTTATGCATTTCCTCCAGATAATTCAGTCATTCATTCCGTAAAGGTTTAGTCTGCCAAACCAATGCGTGATTTTCCAAAGGCAGGGTAGGGGAGAAGAAGGATTTAGAAGTATGGATTCTGGAGTCGGACTACCTGGGCTTAGTTAGATCTTGGCTATGTTCCTTGTAAACTGTGTGACATGGATACACTGCTAAGTTACTTCAACCTCAGTTCCTCATCTGTAAAATGGGGATAATAATCATGTCTTGCTCCTTATTTTAATGACAGTATTTAATGATAGCATGTTGGTTGAGAAAGTACTTATACAGTACCTGGCATAATTATGAATTCCCAATAAATGCTAGTTATGGTTAGAATTTCTAGATTAAAAAGATGACTTATTTTTAAGATAACTTAATTTTATCACTATATCACATAAATCTATATATTTTATTTATTTCTGTAAAATAGGCAAATACGATAAAAACCAAAAATTCCAAATGAATTACCCAAATATCTAAGAAATTTTTGACTAGACATATAAACACTTTTGAATGTACAACAATGTTGGGCAGCACCTGTGGCTCAAAAGGGTAGGGTGCTGGTCTCATATGCCAGAGGTGGTGGGTTCAAACCCAGCCCCGGTCAAAAAAAACTGCAAAAAAATTTACAACAATGTTTCAATTCCCTGGAGTTTTACAACTATTACTTACAAAATGGCTTTAAATGTTTTGAACTAGATGCTTGAGCTTCCAATATTTAACATTTTATTACAGACATTAATGTATACATTGGATAACTTTAGATATATTAAGATTTCATTTTATAACGCCTCAATTTTTTAAGTGGTAAGATATTTGTTGACACACAGAGTAAACTCATAGTGAAAAAATGTGAAGACACAGTATATGGGTGGCAGAGTTAAGATGGCTTGAAGTCGATTAAAAATCAGGCCCTGATAATTGGAATAGATTAGTTAGATCTTTTTTGTGGGATTTTTTCTATTTTTTTAAATTACTTTATTAGTTTTCCCTTCTGACTTCTACCACCTATCTTGGAAATTTTTCCCCTATAGAATGGGATTAGTTATGCAGAGAACAATCTAATATGGTGGTATTAACAATGCTCTGAATTATGGGCAAAAAGTATAATTCATAACATTTGAGATTTCTTCATTTCTAATGAATTATCGTTCTCCATTTCTAAATAGTTTTGATTATGGAATTTTCATGAATTCTCTCATTATTCTTCAACTTCCTCATGTTTTTTTTTTGAAATTAGTAAGGCATTTTTTCTTAAGCCTTTTCTCTTGAGAAATACTGTAATCACAACACAGGGTTTCAAATTCTTGATGTCTTTCTCACACTAGCAGTAGAGTTTAATTCAAGGAATGTGGGTGAAGATGTAACCGCATGTAATAGATCAGTGAGAGTTCCTGCTCTCAAACAAGGAGTTTTGCATCCTTGTTTGCAAGGAAGAAAATGATGTGGCAAAAAAAGTATACAGACTCTCAGAAATTTAGGGGAATGATTAAGAACATCTCTATCCTAGAGGCAAACCAAAGCATTAAGCTGCTAAAATCAAAACGCAGCTTTCTGGAGAAGGTTAATTGCATCATGGGCTTAAATGTACAGTCCCAATGTGGTTCTTGGAATTGAGCTTACACTTCACATCAGCAGTGCTGCCCCATACGTGCAGAGTGCACCCCTGTAAGCTCACCGCATATCTGATAGCAAAGGGGGCAGCCTCTCTGTGGGCAGCCAGGTGAGTGGCACTCCTTGTAAGGAAGGCTGTGGAAATTCTTCCTTCATTTGGTTGGAAGATGAGGAGAGAAAACAAGTGTTTCTATCCCAGGAGATAACATGTGTGAGGTTCAAAGAAGAAAGATCCCAGATGGTTGGAAAGATCAGAAAATAATTCAGCGAGGAGGCGATATCTGATGCAGGCTGAAAAGAGGAATACAAGATACAAGACAAGAGAGCAGAGCTACCGTAAAGAGCCTGGTCAAAGTCCAGACCAAATGGCTGGAACAGCGGTTCTCAACCTGTGGGTCATGACCCACAGGAACTGTATTAAAGGGCCGTGGCCTTAGGGAGGTTGAGAACCACTGAGCTAGAAGAATGCAAGCACTGAGGAGGGTCAGCTGACACAGAAGTGGATTTTTAATGAACCTAGTCAACATGATTGAAGACTTTCTTTATTACTATTTAGAAAGGAAGGATAAGCAGACATCAGAAGGTGTTTATAATTAGCAAGAGCTTGTGGTGTGCACTTAATGAATATGACGTTCTTTGAAAATAGTGTAACATCACAGCAGATATCGTGGCATTAGGCTCAGTTGTCACCTAAATGCAACCAGCATGGGTGTCAGTCTGGAAGAGCAGAGAAGTGGGAGGAAAAAGTCGAAGACAGAGCCATAGGGAGAGAAATTCCAGAATGTGTCTACAGAAAGAGGAGCAACACCCAGAGATGAAACCCACACCACAATTATTTAAAGCAATAGAATTTTTTAAGAGGGAATTTTGAGCAACAAACAACAGAAGGTGAGGGTCATCAGCAGATGCTGAAATGATGAAGGGTGTTGACAGAGTCAGTAGAAGATGGTGGAGGGAGACGGACACCCACCATGGAATTGTTGGAGCCACTGATGAGGAATTGAGTAGAAGTAGGAAAAGTCAGCGCTTTCAGTGTGTGCTGTGGGCTGATAACCTGGAGGCAGCCTTGAATGCCAAATTGTATGTGTGACTTATGGAAAAATAGGCTACGAGGCATCAGGAGAAATGGGATTCCAGTTACTAAAAGGTACAAAGAATATTTTTAAAAGATTTGAGACTTCATTACAATGTGCAATAAAATGCATGCAGTAGGGAACATACAATGTTTGAGATATCTGTAAGATACGAGGCTGGGGGTAAGTATCCTGGGAAGCAGGAGCTGGGAACTCTGAGTAGGAAAGAATAAGAAGACGTGGTTGAGACAGAGGCTCCAGGGAGCTGTTGACAGTACAGAAGGTGGCATAATTTAATCATTTCAGTCCTTCAGAATGGTATTGCCAAGTCACTTTGGGATGTTGAAAAATTATATTCCTTCAACACTTTATAATTAGGAACAGGAATTGGCGTCATCCTATTGGAGCTGCTGCTAAGTCTGTGGGAGTTTTTAGAGACGGATACAAGGTCCTGGTAGCACCTTCTAGTGTAGTCACAGTGCCATCCAGTGGTTAGTCTGGTTACTTTGCACGGACTTTCCATTGCTCTTTAACCATATATTTTATTTTATGATAAGTAAGCTTATATGAAAAACATTTTGTTGTATCTTTAAAAATCACATAGGAGGGATTTGATTAGCTATCCAATTCTAAGCTAATGGAGTTATATCCAGCTTGTTTTCTATATGCTCTGGGAAACATGATTTAGCCTGTCCTCTAGCTACATTAATGCAATAAGGAACCATGAAATAATGGGACTTACACTGTATTCAATTTTAATTCTAATAGAAACAATGGAAAATAACATCTGCAACACAGGCCTGGTTGATCAGAGGAAAGTAATGGATATTTGCTGCCACGATTTTATTGGTGCTCTGGGTTTTATCCTTCACGGTATGCTCATCAGTGTCGTAATAATGTAATAAATACTTTTGACTTCACTCGTGTTTAGTCTTAGTTCCTCTGTAAGGTCATATGGGCAAACGTAAATGGGAAACTTTAATTTGGCTGCTGACAAAGGGGAATAAATCAAGCTGCCATTCGCAGGGACCCTACTTAAAATTTTTATAAAAGCTCAGCTTTCAAGTTGATTGCACGTCTCTCTGAAAATGTATTGAAAAGTAATTTTAGAGACATCCTATTTGGCACACTCAAGCCTTTGGTGATGAAATTCTCCATTGCCATGAAAATTCATTATTTGAATCTCCATGGTAAATTAGCTTTATGAGTTAGCTAGCTTAATTATTTTCCTATGAGGCAAAGGCAAGAGTGGAGACAATTTCATCATCTGCATCATCGCTGATGTACGGAAGCACTGAACAGTCTGCCAGGCAGAAGGCATGGAGGCCCTGGGTTCTCCCCTCTATGAGCAGGCATAAACATCTATGAGCTACCCTAGAAAATGTATGTTAACATTGCTTCTAAAGACCTAAAAAGTGGCATCGTCACAGTGGACAATGTTAAATCAAAGTAGTGCTTTAAATACCTGTAATTTCGATTTAAAAATTATTGGAGCCATTTATCATATTATTACTTTGTCCAGGGACAAGTTTGTGTTTAAATGCAGTTCATAAAATACAGAATTAACCTGGAAAAAATGGTATTAACGTAAATGACGGCACTGTCTGCAGATTTTCAAGGCTATGAGAACAAGAGATGGAAGGCTCCCCCGAGTGGGTGGCAGAACTGAAGATGCTGATCACGACAGGACTTACCACACTGGCTGCTGAAAATAGATTGTTTTCCATCCTATCACCTCTTCTGCATTTTGAGACAGCCCTTCTACTGTAAAGAAGAATTTTTCTTTCATTCATTTAATAATATCACCATGGGCTCATAGATTCCTTTTTTTATTTTTAATTTTACTATTATTTTTCTTTTTAATAGTCATATTGTTCCAAATTTGGTCAGCCAGAGCCTCCTGAAAACAAGCCCCGGTGTCTTGTGCTCAGCTCACCCACTGAGGTACCCTAGGCCCACCTTGAGTGCTCCTTGTCCCAGGCCTATAGACAAGAATTCCTGGCTATTGTAGATGGGCAATCATATTTGGAATTAAAATATGCTCATTTTTACTGGAATACTATTCTTCTAGGCTCTTCTGGTGGGCAGATTTTTAAAATACAATAATTAGTACATTCACATATCCCAAGTCAAATTCAACACTCCCGGGTTCACTCCCCACTTTCCCCATTCATGTTTCTCCTCCTTCTCCTTCTATGAGAACAGCTATTCATCAATCTATTTGCCATTTGCTCGATACTATAACACATAAGACACAGTTTCAGACACACTGCAATAATAGCACTATTAACAAAAAATTCAGTGTCAAGTTCAATGTTTTTTAACTATTTCTTTTGTGGTTAGATATGTAACCCCAAGGTGTTTCACCGAACTGTGTACCTTGAAACGAACTCTGCCTCAGTCATAGAGACATTCTTCTTTGTAGCTTCACAGTACTCCAATTTACAGATCTTTCACAATTTACTCAACCAATGCTTATAATTTTGCATTTAGGGTATTTTTGCCCTAATATTACTCTACAATAATTTGCTTTGTACGTGTTATTTTATATTTCTGAAGATTGATCATCGGAGTAAATTTCTAGAAATGAGTTGCAAAGGCCAGGGTCATCCAAGGCACACACTTTTGCCAGACATCACTGACTTACTCTCCATAGACATTGTACCATGTTGTGTTCCCACCAGTGTACTACTTGGAATAACCACATCGCTGTATCTCCCTAAAAATATTAATAATGATAATTAATATTTAGGGTTTGTCCTATTGATTCTAAAATGCTTTTCCAAAAGGAAATATCCCTTGACCTATGTCATGTGATCAGTGCAAAGAAAACAATATCACACCAGGAACTTAAATTCAAAAAAAAAAAACAATATTTAAAAATAAAACGGTTGTTGAGTAAGTATAAGAATTCCTTAAACACTCACTTTCTGCTTCCAAACTCAAATTTAAATTTTAAATATATTTAATAAACAGAGAAGACTGTAGTACTGGACAAGCTTGAACATAGAATATTTTGAACTATCTGCAGCTGTGGTACATTACGCTTGAATTAAAAAATATAAAATAAAACAAAATAATATATTGTAGAAATTTAGAATGGGAAGAAATAGCAGCAATTCAACTTTATGGATCATGTTAACAGAAAGTGAAGTGCTGATAATATTAAAACTATTGGATGCAGACCACATTGTTATTTTTTAGCGTCTGGCTCTATCTATGTAGTCTTTTTGATGCTCTCTACTCAAAGTACAATCTCCCCTCCATTTATTTCTCTTCCAGGGCTCTGATTGTTCTCCTTATCAATCCTATACCTTCCTAGGTTTCTAGTATTTCTAATTAAACCGATTCTAGGATCCCACAATCTGATTTCAGGGTTCCTATTCCCAAGTGGCTCAGTGTGGCAGACCCGGTGATGTGATTGTGACCAGGGGGTTTCACTGTTGATCAGCACCCCTCCCTGCTCCAGGCTCCAGACGTCTGAAATGTCTTTCCCCCATACCCGCCAACACTTTCTCTTTCAGCAGATGACCTTCGTTTATACTTAACACAAAGCCTAAGGCCATTCAGTTTGTGTTTCCTGTTCTAATCTTCCTTTTTCGTAACTTCTTCATTTTCTCTTTCTCCAAGCTAACCCCAGCCTCACCCCACCCCATGCTCTTCCTCTGGGCTGTGTTCCATAAATCATCTCCTCTTTAATCTACACTTGTAAAAATCTGCCTCTCTTCCAGCAACTTCTCTCTGTGTCTACACATCTGTCGGTCTCTCACATCCTAAGACAACTTCTTTCACCTTGTTACCTTGAGTTTTTACTCTGTCCTTTCAACTGTTAAATTCAGCACTGTTTTTAAATCGCAGCTTTTTACTCACTTGTCAAGCCCTAATAATCTGAGTTTCACTTCATAAAGCTGTTCTCTCCAAGGTTTCTAGTGACTGCTACGCTCTAATTTCAGTTGTCTCTCCCCAATCTCTCTGAGACGCTCCGGGCTGAGGACTGGGCCTTTCTACCCACTCCCTTTCTCTGTGATTTTCAGGACACTTTGTGCTCATGGTTTTCCTCCTACATGTTCTTACTCTGGCTTGTTCGCTGTTTTTCCCAATCCTAAAATTAGGTCTTCCCTGAAATGTCTTCATAAGCCCTTTGTGAGTAGCTTACCTCTTGGAGTAGCTCCAACATGAAGTTGGAGGAGCAGATATGAGGATGTATGTCCTGGAATATGAAAATGCCATGATGCATTTGGGAGACTCAAAACACAAAGGTCACAAAGTGGCAGGTGACCAAACTACAGATACATTTGTTCAGATTATATGTATATAGTGCTAAGATGTTATTTCTTGGGCTATCATGTATTATGGTTAATCACAGCAATAGTTTTTTGGGTTTTGTTTTGTTTTTTGCAGTTTTTGGCCAGGGCTGGGTTTGAAACCACCACCTCCCGCATGTGGGGCTGGCGCCCTACTCTTTTGAGCCACAGGTGCCATCCCACAGCAATAGTTTTACTTGTTTGAAAGTAGAGATATGAATTATAATTTAAAACCAATTTACAATCACTCATGCTTTCTTTCATTTTATTTTATTTTATTTTTTATTAAATCATAAACACATAAATCATGTATATATTAATGCATTTCTGGGATACAATGTGCTGATTTCATATAGAATTAGAAACGCTTACATCACACTGGTTAATATATACCTCACCTTGTTTACTTAATTATTGTGTTAAGACATTTATACTCTATACTTTATAGATCTGACATGCACCCTTGCATTATGCACTATAGGTGTGGTCCCACTATTCACCCTCCCTCCTCTGACCTCCCCCCTCCTTGCCCATTCCCCCCTCCTCCCTCCTTCATCCTGGGCCATAGTTGTGATCTGTGGTACATGCATACCATGGAATATTATGCAGCCTTAAAAAGATGGAGACTTTACCTCTTTTACGTTTACATGGGTGGAGCTGGAACATATCCTACTTAGTGAAGTATCTCAAGAATGGAAGAAAAAATATCCACTCACACTTTCATATGAAGATAGATCACAACTATGGTCCAGGATGAAGGAGGAGGGGAGGAGAGGGAAGGGGCAGAGGTCAGATGGAGGGAGGGTGAATGGTGGGACCACACCTATGGTACATATTGCAAGAGTACATGTAGGATCTATTAAGTATAGAGTATAATGGAGTATAAAGTTCTTAACACAATAATTAAGTAAATGAGGTGAGGGATATATTAACTAGTATGACGTAAGCATTCCAAATTGTATATGAAATCAGCACATTGTACCCCACAAATGCATTAATGTATACATGATCTATGTGTTTATGATTTAATAAAAAAAATATGTATAAATGTTAACCCTTCTTTTAGCATTTTTGCTGAAAGGATTTTCCTTTATGCTAATAACCCAAAGCAAATTACATCATCATACTACGTCTAAACTACCCATAGTTCTGGCATCATCTGTTACTTCTCATTAGAAATCAGTTATATTTGCCCATCCTTAAAGGCCCAATAATTTTGAATAGTTAAAGATTTTGTGCACATAATATTTGCATAGCTTCATTTAATGTAGGTTAATTTCTGATGCAACCTGGTCTTTGTAAGACTCATTCAGAATAAGAACCAAATGTGCTATGATCTTTTAGTCAGGAATGTAGGAAATATTTAATCAGACATCCATTGCCTAAGTCAACAAATATTTATTGTGCACTGATGATGTGCAAGTCACTCTTCCGGGCATTAAGGATTCACGCCGGATAAAACCTTTGCCCCCTGGAGCATGGAAATTTCATTTGAATGAATTAAACTGGCTGAGCTATTGTGACATGTGCAGTTATACCTGCCTCTTCCTACGGCCAGCGGTGCTGCATCCGGCTTTCAGTGGACACGTCAAGTTGGACAGATCGGAAGACATGTGTCTGCCAAAGATCTGGTTCATCCTGGCCAGTGGTTCTCAACCAGGGGTGACAGTGACCCTAGGAGACATTTTGAATCGTCACAACTGGAGGTGAAGGGTGCCACTGGCACTTTGGCAATGCTGCTAAACGTCCTGCCATGCACAGGGCAGCTGCCCCCACCGGCAAACAGAGAAGGACCTGGTCCAAACTGTTTAGTGTCGAGGCTGAGAAGCCCTGCTCCAGGGGGACAGGTCCACTGGCTTAACTTGAGGGCTCTCTACTAGAAGAACAAAAACCTCCTCCCTCCTACCTTTGACCAGGTAGATCTTTTTTCAAGTTCTTTTTTTTGTTCCATGGGCAAACTTAGAATGTTCAGTTGAAATTTGCACCTTCTATTTGTTTTCTGAGCTGTTCTCAGGGGTCAATCAATGCTTACTAAAGTTTTCAAGCAAGCACTAAAGTAGTGAGTTCTGTGCCTGCTGGGCATAATTATAGGAAGCAACTTCGTTTTTAAAATCTCATAACAAGAAGCACAAGCACAGTCCACAAATTACAATTCCTGTCTGGTGTGTTTGTACCCTCAGCAGCTCACAGCAGGGCCACATCACAGTGTCTGCCAGCCCCCATTTTTCCAGCCACGTTCCTCAAATATCAGACGCAACAAACCTCCCTGTGCGAGGAGACGTTCTGCAGTGTTGCCCACACGGATCAGTGTTTTTCCAATACAGTTGTTAACGTTGCTATCAAAGAGGCCACAAATTATTATTAAAACATGAATAGAAGGAGGAAGTTAGCCGTGTGAGTCATCATTAGTGTTACATTCATACGGCAGAAAACTCACATGGATTTTAATGTTAGTCCAAAATTCACTCGAGTTTTCTTTTTTCTAAATGCTGGGGAAAAAGTAGGTCTTCAAATGTTTTTAATGACATCATTGTACCTGTATGACCAGATATGAACTACATGAACTCCTTATGGATCCATACTAGTTATATGATAATAGCTAAACCATTTGACCTTTAAGTAAATGGTTTGAGCAAGTACCTAGCATGAGAGTCCTGGGTTTGAATTCAGTATCATCAGTTTCTGGCACATGGCCCTCAGTCAGTCACACGTCCTACAGAGAGATCAGAATGAGATGAGATTAATGTGGGCTTCAAGGATTTTTGCCATTGCTTTTGTCACTACCAGATAGTTATCATGAAGGTGTGCTTTACAGACACAACTGAAAATCACTCTAAACTGGATTAGGACATCGTATCCATTGTTCAGGACTTCTACACTGGTCAAAATTAGGGAAGTTTTAAAACTCTATGTTTTAGGGTTTTTCCAAGTAAAATAACTATACTCCATATCTCAGCATAGAAGTATAGGAGTGCGAAAGTAATTCGTACCCCAGTGGTTCTTGATGACATCCTTTTAACATGCATACTCGAAGTACTTTAGATTCACTGGAAACTACTAATATTTAGGAAGGGAATATTTCTCTTTAGACTAGTAAAGGTTAAGCATTTCCTCTGAAAATTCTTCTATGTCAGAATTTCTCTTTTTTCCTGACATAAAATTGCATGAGCCTTGTTCTTACAGCAAGAACATTTTTACCAGCAAACAGATACGTAACCTACTGCAAAGACGATCTCCTTAGCTTCTCCGCCATTCTGGTCTATGGCTCCTGATCCTCGGGACACCGGCTGCGCTCAGAAGAGGCCTCAGCCTTGGTTTTCTGATGGTGTGAATTTCTAATTACCTGGGCTCACAAGAAATTAATCACCAATTTGAATGACAAATAACTAGGTGCTGAGGGAATATTAAAGTGAAATTAAATGCCACTTCATTTATCCTTCACCTATCCATTTGCATTTTGATCAATCCAGACCATTTTTCTAGGTAACCCTGTTGAGTACAGGATGGTCTCCATCTCCATCAAGCACTTCTAAGGGTGAATGCACCCTGGAGTGATATTATACAGAACAACCAACCCTTTCCAACATCCTTTCTTTGTTAGATTTCTTCAGAAAACCCGGCTAATAAGTGACCATACCACATCTTTTTATATAGGGCTGCAGAAGACATGGACAGACCCTTCAAAGAGCTGGCACCATTATTGAATGTAAAAGACAAACATATGCAAAAAAGAATAATCCATTACATCAATAAATCACAGCAAATCATCATAGTGTTAGCTATCTACAAGCAATAAGGATTAAAGCTGTGAAAGACTGGTAAACAGAAGTGATTTGAAAATAACTAGGGTTGTGTACCAGTTCCACCAAACCAAGTAATGCATTATTTCAAGATTAGGTATCTTGTAGCAAAGACACATGCTTCCTCATTTTAGTAACCTTTTTATCTTTTACTTATTGGTATGTAATAGTTGTACCTATTTATAGGGTGCACATGACGTTTTAATCCAGGCATACAAAGAGAATTAATCAAATCAGGGGAATGGGGTGTTTACCGCCCCAGACATTCATCATTTCTTTGGGCTCGGAACACTCCAGTTCCACCCCTTTAGGTATTTGAAATGATATCTGAACTTACTGTTGATTAATGTCACTTAGCTGTGCTATCAAGCATTGTTTCATCCTAACTATCTATATTGTTACACCGTTACCTATTTCCCTCTCCCCATTATGCTTCCATCCTCCAATAACCATTGTTCTATTCTCTGTCTCCAAAAGACAAATTGCTTGTAATATTTAGCTCCCATCTCTAAAGGTTTTTCCTTCTGAGCTTGGCTTATTTCACTCAACATAATGTTCTCCAGTTCTATCCATGATGTGGCAAATGGCAGGATTTCATTCTTTTGTGGCTGTATAATATTCCATTGTGTGTATATACCATGATTCCTTTATCCATTGATGGACACTTAGATTGATTGATTCCACATCTTGGCTATTGTCAACAGTGCTGCAATAAAAATGAAAATATATGGATCTTTTAAATATACTGAACTCTCTTCCTCTGGATATGACCCCAGCAGTAAGAATGCCGGTTCATATGGTAGTTCTATTTTTAGTTTTTTAAGGAAGCTTCATATGTTCCCCAGTGGATACACTAATTTACATTCCCACCAACAGGGTGAGGTTCCCACTTTCCCCTCACCCCTGCTAGCCCTTGTTATGGCCTGTCTTTTTGATAAAAGCCATTTAACTGGGGTGAGATGATATCTCACTACAGTTTTGATTTGCATTTCTCTGATGATAATGATGTTGATCATTTTTTTAGGTATCTATTTGCCATTTGTATGTCTTCTTTTGAGAAATGTCTATTTAGATCCTTTGCCCATTTTTAATTGGATTATTTGATTTTTTTCCTATTAACTTGTTGGAGCTCCTTCTCTATTATGCTATTAATCCCTAGTCAGATGCATCATTTGAAAATACTTTTTTTCCATCCTATGAGGTTTTTAACTTTATGTGATCCCATTTGTCCAGTTTTGCTTTGGTCATCTGTCCTTCGGGGTGAAGAAGTCCTTGTTCAAACTAATGTCTTGAAGAATTTTCCAATGTTTTCTTTTAACAGTTTCATAGTTTCAGTTCTTAGATTTAAATATTTAATCCATTTTGATTTTATTCTGGTACACAGCAAGTGATAAGGGTCTACTTTAATTCTTCTGCATGTGAATACCCAGCTTTCCCAGCTCCATTTATTGAAGAAACTGTCTTTCCCCCACTGGATGCTCTTGGCAACTCTGCTGAAGATAAGTTCACTATAAATGTGCGGATTTATTTCTGGGTTCCCTATTCTGTTCCATTGGCCTATGTGTCTATTTTTATGCAAATACTATGCTGCTTTGTTTCATACAACTCTATAGTATAATTTGAAGTCAGGTAAAGTGATGCCTCCAGTTTTGTTCTTTTTGCTCAGGATGCCTTTGGTTACTCTAGGTCTTTAGAGGTCCCCTATAAATTTTAGGATATTTTTTCTATTTCTGTAAAGAATGTCATTGGTCTCTTGATGGAGCTTATGCTGAATCTGTGGATTGCTTTGGGTAGCAGGAACATTTTAACAATCTTGATTCTCCCAGTGCAGGAGCATGGAATATCTTTCCCTTTCTGTGTGTTTTCTCTTCAACTTCTTTCACCAGTGTTTTACAGTTTTCATACGTGCCTTTTCTATAAAGTATATGTTCTATATTGTTATTAATTTTCATCAGAAAATCTTGAGAGGCATTCTTATTTTTTTATCTTTTTGGCCAAGAAAAGTTTACACACAGTCCTTTACTATGTTAAAGAATTAAAATGTCTTATCTCCCGATGTTTTAATTCTTCGAGTTTATTTTGCTGTTAGGGAATGTTTTATATCACCTGTCTTTGTTCAGCAAGCTCCTTCCCTCTCCTTTTCTCAGAAAGTACAAGCTTTTCTCCATGTTTAAGGATACCCTCATATTCACAACTTGCGAAACTTTCCTCCTACTATCATTTGAGTATAATTTTCGAGTATCCTCTGGATTTTATTTACCTTATAAACATAAAAGTGGCATAACAAAATTCAATTACTCTACCAGTTTTTGAACACTCAAACTTCCTTTCATGGATTCCATCTCAAGTGCACAATACCTATAGTTAATTTGTATTTTACCAACATTTATTACATAAAACCATTACTTTGTAAAAAAGTATTCTTACAGTACAATGGAGAAAGAATATAAAACATGGAGTCCAGTTCTACATTGTTTGACCTTTTTTTCTCAAATGCATAATGGGAAGATTGGAATCAATGTCTCTTTACCCATAACTTTATTATGATGTGTGTGCTTTTACCCTGGGTGTAGAAAGGAAATTAAACTTTGAGAAATTTTATATTGAAAAGTAATTTTGTTCATAGTGTCCATTTTCAGTTAGTAGAAACATCTCCCGAGAGGTTGATTCCCCAAAGATTAAATGTCCAATCAGTGATAAAGTTGGAAGTGAACTCCTAGTCCCTCTGTTTCCCACATCATATTCTGACTACTGGAAACAGTTCCTCCAACCAGATTTCCTTTAAATTGTAATTTGTCATCTTCTGTGTAGTAGACAGTTAAGGCCTGAGATTCATTTTCCTTGCAAACAATTAGTGAGTACCAATTGCATGTTTTTTAGGTCCATGAGAAATATAAAAATAGTCATGTTAAAATGTCTAACAGGCACTTTGATGATGCATCCATTCCTGGAGAGGGCAAACATAAATATTCATTATTACTTTTCTACTTAAAAGATGACCTAATCTGGTTTCATTTAAAAGTTTATTTAACGTTTGTCTTCTTTCTAGATAACTTTGGGAGTATTTTGCTAATTAGGTGCAAGAAAGAGAGTCCTCTCTTGTAAACGTTATTTTATTTATACTTGCTTTTAGGTTTTCAGTGGGGTTTTTTTTCTACATGCTCTTCAACACAAGGTATCTCAAACCTCAAGCAGCTGCCATCTGGCTTGTTTTCCATAACTCTCTGAGCCCATTCAAGTGGCAATATACCGGTGAAGAATAGAAAAAAATATAAGTTGGATGGAGCCCAGGAACTGCACTCAAAATAGCTTTTTAAAAGTCATTGAGCATAACAGTGGGAATAATAAAGAGGTCACAAGCAGCAGCTGCTCAGAGAGCGCTGGCATCGTTCTCCCATCATAATGCCGCAGGTATGGTGCAGAAACCAGGGCTCTCAGCTCCTCAACGTTCTTTAGTTTTCACGTCTATCACTCGAATCTCAAACAGGTGACGAGCACCTGGGATTTCATGCCTGCTAGATTTCATAAATTCATATTAATTTTGGTATTTTCCCAGTTGTAGCAGTGAGCACCTTCCCCCCAGTTGGCCAAGCAGTTTTAATATTTTATTGCATATTCGCATATCACCTCAGATTATTTTTAGTTTCCAAGGGTGAGAGCAGACGAGGCTTCATAAAAGATTGGTAGGAGCCCTAGAAATAGCTTTCTCATTGTGCTAGTAGAGCGTTTCCTCTTTTCCTGAGAAAGCAGAAAAGAATTCCCTTCAAAGAAGACAAATTGGGTAGTGAACAAAAAAAGAACCTTCCCAAGACCACTAAGAATTTCCTTGAAATGTAAGAATGTCTTATTTGATTTTCCCAAGGCAGTCAGTGTTCAGATATTATAAGAAATCAGCTCCTTTTTCCATTTTGTGTCCTTCCCCCAATCCTCTCCATTTATTGCATTCAAAGAGTATGTGCTCTATCATCATTCCCACATTTCTTTCCTTGAGATATCAAGATTCTGTTGGGAAAGAAATACATCTGTTAACACACACGGAAAGGGCACAGTTTATTCCTTTTTAATTCCAAATCATTTATTCACACTACATTGATGCCTTATAATTTTTATGTTTACTGTGCTATTTTTCAGAAGAATTTTCTATTTGATTTCCCTGATTGATTCTCAGATTTTAATATGATTGTTTAGCATGAAAGATGGTAAAAAGCCCAACATACCAAAGTGTATTTTTAGAATGGAGACATTCTACAAATGACAAGTTTTTTTTTTTCCATTTTAGGCCTTATGAAAAATGGATTTGGACTTATAAAAAATGTATCTGGAACATCTGAGTGCAAGGTTTTTGATTGGATTTTAGGATTCAGATCTATGACTTAAAAGCAATTTCTTCCTTTCTGAAAGTGGCCGTGCCTAATTGATTTTCTAAGGAGAGCGGAAGGGTGTAATTTGGATTTTGAACCCTTTCTCAGTACTTAGATTGTTTTCTCTTATTTTGACCTTCTCTATTCCTATTACATCCTCGTGGAGTGGGAAAGGCACGTGTTTTTATATCTCTTTTACAAACGTAGAGCACAGGCAAACCTTAAATCAGGTATGATCTTCTTTATTCCATTGTCCTTTCTCGTGACCACACCTCCTGTTACATAGCCAATGTGACTTCCTAGCGAACACTCTTTTTTTCTATTGATGAGTTTTTAGTATCTGATAACATAACTCAAACAAAAAATTTCTTTTTTCCCCCACAAAGAGTAAGGAAAGGAAATAATCAACCCAGATGAATGGCTCGTTAAGGGAAGACTATCAAGTAAAAATGTGATAAATGTGGGACTCGGTGGCTAAAGATTAGAGATTTTTCAAGTCGATGAAAATGCATAGTGCAATAAAGGGCCCCCCTCTGTAATTCATATGAAAACCAAAGATCTGTGTCTTAAGTCACTAACTTGTTTTTAAAATCTCACCCTCAAACTCTGAGAGTAGTACTCTCCCAGTCAGACATTTTACCCTTGATATTTCCACCAACTTCCAGATTCTTATTTTTAGCTCATTTAATGGAATAAAAGCTAATTACGTACAAAGATGAGCAGATCACTTTCTAGTTCTCTGGCTGTGGAAGCAACTGTGCCTCTCCCAATGTCATTTTCCTCCACTAACAGTAGGAACCTCAGCGCATTTTTTAAAACATGGCTCCGCAGTGGATCCGCATGTGGATTCTGCCACCCTGCCGATGGTGTGATCTCGCGCACACTATTTCATCGGTCTGCATTTTATTCTCCTCATCTATAAAATGGAGGTCATGGTAGTATCTGCTGTGGAAAGAATTATGTCCAATTACATAAATGCTTAGGTTGCATTGAATAATTTTTAGCTGTTGTTTAATTCTGAGAGCTGTTGTCACATTATCATAGATGCTTTAAACAATTGGCATAACTGAAAAAGGTAAACAATAGAATTCTTAAGTATTTGTGTAACGGCAGACACATATCAAGTGCTTATTATATGCCAAACATTAAGTTCTTCCCTTGCGAATCTCTTTGACTCCTCGCAGTAGCAGCAATCCCCAAATAAGCGCACAGTCACACAGGGAAACATGTGCTGGACGTAGCTGCAAACATATGCAGATTTAATCCCTACAGTTTACTCCTTTCATCACTGGACTATCCCACCTTCCTCTTTAGTATCTTCTGCCTTCAATATATGTCACTAATACATGATTATCCGCAGAATCAACTTCTCCATCTTTCTTCAATCACCTTTCTTTATTTATAAATAAATTTATTCATATTAGTTCTTTTCCAAACTTATTCATGAACTTTGGACCATGGCACATACATACTTTTCAAGCATGCACACTACAATGTCAAAGAGAGTTTTCAAATCACAATTTTTCTTTGTTTGTTTTTGTTTTTGCAGCTTTTGGCCGGGGCTGGGTTTGAACCCACCATCTCCAGCATATGGGGCCAGCGCCCTACTCCTGTGAGCCACAGGTGCCACCCCAAACCACAGTTTTTTACTGCTCTCTCTTCCTTCCCTATGAAAATCACATATGGAGAATCCAGTTTCTTGGAATGCTCAGAAACTTGTTCAGATTTAGCCTGGAACTTACATAAAATTAGAGTTGAAATGCCTGTAAGAGCACCAGAGGAGAAACTACCAAAACACTCACTCAACCTTCAGGTGCACACACACGCACCTTCACTTCAGAGTAAGAACCTGGCGCTTCGGCTCCATCACTTCCCATAGTTGGTGAAAATTCTGACTATTGAAGTCAATCCATTTCAATCCCCCTGTCATCATCCTAGCGCAGCACTCCACAGCGCTGGGAAGAAGCATCAGTGCTTCATCCTCCAGATTAATGCTTTTCTTTCAGAAAAATGACTTTCAGCTATTTTAGACCATATGCCCTTCATTTGGGAAGCAATTTATATTCATTCGCTTACCGTCGTTATTCACTAATATCATGGACTGATGGGCTTAAAAAAAACCAGCTTTTCATTAGTTCTGTTTGCAAGGCTAATTTTTACACATTTGATCCTTTTACTTTCAGTAGCCCCTTTTTTCCAGGACTTTGCATCCCACACTCATTCTTTTGATAGAGTAATCGATTACACATTTCTAGCTATCAAGATGTGTCTGTGCCCCTACTAGAGACAGCAGGTACCCACAAAAGCCAAAAGGTTCATGATCCTGTGCTAGTTATGCCCAGAATGCTACCTTTTACTTACCAAAAAGATACTTAAAATGTCAGTCTTGGAGCAGAGAAGCTCGGGGCTTTAGTTGCCTGTCTAACACATTTGTTATTGGCTAGTAATTTATACTAAATATATTTATGTATATATGTAAATTCTTTGCTCCACTTCTCAATAATCCTATTATTTGTTAGCTCTTGAAGCTGTTCTCATTGCTAAATTCAAATTAGTCACAGGATCTCTCAAGGCAAATCACTATTCCTTTACCAAAAGCTAATGATGAAACTAAGGTATGTCTTGATGATGGATAAATATGAATCTAGACATATGGGTAGATTGATATTCTTGATCTCTAAGTTCATGCAAATTAAGTTTTTTCTTATTAAATGTAACTTATCAAGAAGATGTGTAAAATTATTTTGCTATTCAAAGACACAAGAGTTTTTTTTTTTTTTTTTTCTGGAATGGTAGATTCTGGTACATGAGGAGCCTTGGCAATAAAGAAACACCTTGCAATGCCGATTCCTGCCAGAGATATCATTAAATAGAAATATTTATAAGTCCAGTATGGCATCCTGTATTTTAGTTGTTATGCAATCAGCATTTTGTCTTTTCAGCTATTTCCTGCTACTGACATACATGCAGATCTGTGGGTTTCATCACACTAGGATTAGGTAGAGATACTTGTTGAGATTTTAAGGATTTTATAACATTTTCTAGACTTCAAAAATAAGCGACAAGCGATTTCTTTCTTGGTGTCAATAAACTTGTACAGGACATTGCTGTGTCCCAGGGACTTCACACGCACATAACGTCCCCTTTCATCCCCATGTCAACCAGCGAGGAACTTGCTGGTCTAGTGTAGGAGATGAGACCTACACCAGAATGACCACAATTTAAGACACAAAAAATTGTGACCACCATAATCAAGGTACAGTGATAAGTAGCAATAGCTGGACAGGGGACAAATATTGCTTCCACCTAAAGAAAGAAAAAAAACCAGCTTCTTTAAGAAGTGACGTGAGGAGGTGCTCTTACCAGCCTCCTGACACTCATGTCAGTAGATTATCTCTCGGGTGCGGTGGCTCACACCGGTAAAACTGGCACTCTGGGTGGCCGACGCAGGTATATTGCCTGCACTTAGGAGTTTGAAACCAGCCTGAGCCAGAATAAGACCCCGTCTCTAAAAATAGCTGGACATTGTGGTGGACACCTGTAGTCCCAGCTACTGGGATGCTGAGGCAAGAGAAACCCTTGAGCCCAAGAGTTTCCGATTGCTCTGAGCTGCGATGCCACAGCACTCTACCAAGGGTGACAAAGTGGACTCTGTCTCAAAAAAAAAAAAAAAAATTGACATTGGGAAAAATTGACCTGAAGGGAAAAGAACAACGGTACGGTACTCCTAATGTTGTTTCAAACCCTGTAACTTCCCTTTTACCTCTGATGTGTATCACTAGCATTATTCTTGTGCTAAATAACACTGTGGTGATGCCTTGCATCAGCCTGAAAGCAGGCAGGGAAGCCGGGGAGAAGGAAGGAGGGCGAAGGCCAGAGACTCCTCAGTACCCAGCAAGGGATGGATTGCTGAGGAACGGGAGTGTGTTGATTAGTGAAAATGAGACTGTGTTAGATGAAAGGGACCAAGCCCTATTCCTAATGAGTTAGAAATGAAAGCGTGGGGAATAGCAAAATCATCCTCTGATGCTTCCCTGACACAGCCGTTAAGACAGCCTGGTTTCTCTGTTGCCGAGTTGCCCTAAGCAGATATGGGAGGAGACGACAGGCTGGGTGGAGGGAAAGGCAGGGAAGAGCTCAGATCACACGGACAGGACACTGGAGGATCAAGATGCTCAGTGCTCGGAGATGAAACAAGAAGCGCATTGTCTACTGAGGGCCCAGGGGGTTACTAATGTTAATACCTAGAAGGTGAAGAAAAGTGACGCACAGGAGAAAAAAACACCCGTTTTGAAGCGGGTGGAGGTGACATTTGCCCCAGAACCAAACAGAGTCATCTTGCTTGTAGCTGAAGTGTTTTGTGAAATTATTCTGGCTCACTTAGGGGTCAGATTTATTGACTGTCGCTGTTCATGGAAGCCCCCAGCTTCAGACCCATGTTACGGAAGTTTGCTGATGTGGTTCACTATCGATCACGTATTCAAATTTTAAGATCCACTGACCTCTAATAGAATGAAAATGAGCAACTGTTCTCTTCCCTTTCAGTCAGTTGATACCACTATCTACGCTTCTCACCAGTGGGTTCATCAAAATTGATTTTTTTCAACACTGCAGACCCTCAAACTGGCAAATCATACCTGGATCAGTCTATTCTATTCGGGTGATCCTACATTCCATTCTACACAATGCCATATCAGGGGACCACCCTAGTGACTTCAAAGAATGTCTTAAAAGCCTGAAAGAGTTCCTGTCACTTTTCAACAAACTTCAGGAAAAACACATAGGACAATGAAATAAGTCCAAAAAATAATTTTTTTTATTTCAGATTAATATGAGGGTACAAGCAATCAGGTTACAGTGTTTGCATTTGTTAGGTAAAGTTCCTGTTATGCTGTGTCCCACACCCTGGAGGTGTAGCTGGTCACCTTACATTGTGCTCATTAGGTGGGAGCACACCAACCCCCCTCCCCATCCCCCCACCCCATCTTGAATTGTATTGAGTTATTCTGTTGTGGGGCGTGTATTAGATCATCTACTGGCTTCATATTACTCTTGAATACACTGGATACTTGCTTTTCCATTCTTGTGATACTTTACTAAGAAGAATATATTTCAACCCCATGCATGTTCATACAAAAGATATAAATTCTCCATCTTTTGGGTGGCTGAATAGTATTCCATAGTATACAGATACAAGAAATAATTTTTAAATATTCTTTTTCTACTGGCGGGTGGTATATCTAATACCTTGTGAAGATACCACTACCTGACTCTGAAGGAGTTTACAGTAAGACTTATGGTAGTCCTTATATTTTTTACAAAT
The DNA here is from genome assembly GCA_963575145.1 of Galago senegalensis. Lineage (NCBI taxonomy): Eukaryota > Metazoa > Chordata > Mammalia > Primates > Galagidae > Galago > Galago senegalensis. Next base: position 29,179 of record CAUYTI010005300.1, read on the forward strand.
AACAAAAATATGTGTAAATAATAAATGCTATACTTGGCAGGAGGATGTAAGAGTGTACTAAAAAAATTAATTTTGACAAGCCTGGCTCAGAGAAGAAGCAGTGGATTTAGACCTTGAAGTATCAAAAAGTTTAGGATAGTAAAGAATTAGATGGGCACAGAGGTTAGGTAGAAAGTTTGCTAGGTCTGGGAGATATTGGGCTCCTATCAATATGGTGAGTTCCTTTTATAAAAATTCATATGTGTTTTTCCTGAAGTTTGTTGGAAAGTGACAGGAACTCTTTCAGGCTTTTAAGACATTCTTTAAAGTCACTAGGGTGGTCCCCTGATATGGCATTGTGTAGAATGGAATGTAGGATCACCCCAATAGAACTGACCTTGATCCAGGTATGATTTGCCAGTCTGAGGGTCTACAGTTTTAAAAGAAATCACATAATTTTAATGAACCCATTTGTGAGAAGCGTAGATAATAATATCAAGTTATGGGAAAGGAAGAAAATAATTGCTTATTTTCATTCTATTTCATGCCAAGAATTTACTTTCAAATCCAAGCTTATCATTCCTTATTTCCATATTTTCTTTTTTTTTTTTTTTTTGGCAGTTTCTGGCCAGGGCTGGATTTGAACCCGCCACCTCCAGCATATGGGGCCGGCGCTTTGCTCCTTTGAGCCATAGGCACCGCCCCCTTATTTCCATATTTTCATTTGTTTGCTATTATTGAGATCTATCAAGACATCATGACCAAAATATATCTTTTTGGAAATACATGTGAAATGAATAAAGCTAACTTTACATAGCTTTTGCATATACTTCTTCACCAAATGTCATAATTTTTCTTTTTCAAAAATTCATTGAATTTTGCTATATTTTTCCCTACTTGTTAATTATTTTTAAATCTTAATTGTCATAGTGAGGGATGAAGACCTATAAGGTAATGGGCACAGACACACAGTTAGGCAAAAGGTAAGTCCTGTTGCCTTACAGCAGATTAGAAGAACTGTAGTTAACAACAATGTACTGTATATTGCAAAAAATCTGGAAAAGAAGGCTTGGGTTATTCCTAACACAAAAAAATGATAAATACTCAAGGTGGGGGACCCTCCAATACCTTGACTTGGTCATTGCACATTCTATACATGTAACAAAATATCCTATGTACCCCCCACAAATGTGTAAATTATATGTCAGTAAAAATATAATCATTATTATAAAGCATAGAAATTTCAGTAGAAAATGTGAAAAAAGTAGGAATGTAATTGGCTTTAAAATTCATAAACTCATCATGGTAGTCATCTAAGCGTTGTTGAACCCTAAATTTCAAATCTCTGCTAAGCACTGACACTTGTTTACACTTATTCAGAAAGGTGGATTATGCAGAGGGGGCATCTGAAGGAGAAATTATCTGTAGCCTAAATAACTCTAAAAATAAGCCTACTGTAAAATTCAGCAGGCTGGTTTTTCCTGTCTCTCAGTAAATCTAGCACGTTGAAAGAGTTCACTGTTGTTACTTCGAGATCCAAATGATATGATGGTCTTGAGTTAAAAGCCATTTTGTATAAAAAAAATAATCGTTGTTGCTGCTGTGCTTTTTTTCCTGGGTAGGTATGGTGGCTGTCATCTATGTTTAATTATGTAACTACTGTGGTTGCTCTCAAAGATAAGCAGCATCAGAATCACCCAGAGGGCTTGTTAAAGTAGATTGCAAAATTGTACTCTCTGTGGATCCGAAATGGGGCTTAAGACTTTGCATTTCTAACAAGTTACCAGTGACGCCGATGCATTGCACACACATAAACATCTACATTTTAAAATTAATTTTGGATTACAAAGGGTGTGTGTGCTTTTTAAATGCCCATGTGCCTGTGAATCGTTCAGCCAAACTCATTCTTTGATCTATCCGTCCCTTTTTGAGTTATATAGTGGTGAATATAACCACTTCTACCCTGGGCAGCTGAATCGATATGCAAAGCTTGCAAAACCAGTTCTCAGCTGCTGGAAATGCCTTAAATGCTGAGGTCAAACTGTCAAAGGAATCCTACCCGGGTGGATTTAATGCCAGTGAGCTAGATATGAAATTGGCATTTCAATAAGCTACTTGGCTAAACTTCAGTAAGACAAATTCTGTTAACCTTGGAGTCCTGATTAAAACACAAATAAGTGAAAAAAATCCCTATTGTTCATTAAACCCAGTTTGCATATTTATCACTAGCCCTTTTAATTTACAAGGCATGTCAGATTCTACCATGAAATCCGGCCTCCACACGGTTCCATCCTGCCTCTTCCACACTTTCCACACTGTAGTAGATGGAAACGCCTGAGGAGAGTCTAGTCCCAGTTTGCCTCTATTTCTAGAACATACAAAAACCTTTGAAAAAGTATTTTCTGTCATTCTATCATTCCTGTATTGACTCTCCAATTTTTCCTCATACTTGTCTATAATCTGTTTTTAAGAGTCCAAAATGTTTGACTTGTTTTTTCACTCCATGAAATAAAAAGTATGGCTCTATTTGTTTAACTATTTTAAAAAAGAAATGCTGTGTATCGTTGGGTTAAGTAATACAAAGAGTCTGCCAACCGTCCTGATTAATTCAGAATTAGCTCTTGCACAGTCATATGCCTGAGAAAAAGAGAAGCCAAAAAAAAAAAAAGAAAAGAAAAGAAAACCACAGCACAGATAAGCCGGGTTTGAAACTGAGAGAATACAGAAGTGTAGGAACGTGGGTCTATTTGGCACCCAAGAAGATAACCACACAGTCATCAGCAGGCTTTGAGACTGTCTGAGGAGGGAAGATTATGCCCAATGTAGGCTAAGGAGACACTTAAAGTAATGGCTTAGATTTCACAGGTTCAAAAGCGCCCAATTTGCCATTTTGTCACATGATGTACCTTCTTCTCTCTGTCTAACTTGGGGGAAATGAAGGAAAAAAGAGAAAAATCATATTATCTACTTTACTACCTTTGATTAAACGATGAAAGACAAAGTTGGAACATGTCTCACCTTCACTACTAGATCTATGGATCTTAAAATTGCTGGCATTGCTCGTATTTGAAGACTATAAATTCTATTCATTCATTCAAGAGATATTTGTTATATAACTTCTGTATACCAAGAGTTAGGTGAGGGATATCCGTTAACACACAGCCATAGCTCAGCCTGGTGGTGAAAGTACACTAAGACACAACTATATTAATAAGGATGCATGGAGCTATGACAGAGCGTAACCAGGGTCTCTAATCCCACAATATCTGGGCACTCCTCTCACACTTAAAGAACTCAGATTTAGAATTTAGTTTTAATTATATGTGCAGGAAAAAGCCGACTCTAACCTATACACTTTTTCCTTAGTGACAGCTGTAGGGGAGAAATGTATCTCTTTAACCTTTGAAGAAGCTATTTTCCCTTTCAGCCAAGGAGGTGAAAGCTTCAGATCACAACTAATTGTTCTGGGGTTTGATTGATAGTCTCCCTCCCGCTGCTAAGTACAGCTGGATGACATGCATTGTACACACCACAGGAGGTAAGAGAATCAATCAATTAGAGAACAATTAGTTCCAGCTTCTACAGTGTATTTGCTAGTGTAGATGAAATTGCCGGAAAATATTAAGAACCTTAAAGATCAGCAGTGAAACCTAAAGAAACAAATTTATATTCAAATTTTAGAGGCAGATGCTTAGTTGATCCTGCTCTTCCACAGATAGGTGACATTAATGCAATAACAATTACAGCGTGGCAGCAATTAATAAACGGACTGTCAAAACCAGTCAAGTTGCGTTCATCACCTTGGAAGGCTGCTGATTTTCGCTTTGACGACACGTGGCTGAAGTACACCTGAGAAACTCACTGCGGTTAATTACGTCATCTAGAAGATACAGTTCTGTGACTCCCCTTCTACGGGTTGGAAATTGGCGAGGGCAAAACATTCAGTCCAACCTGATGCCTCCTTTGCGTTCATATTTAACTGGTACTTGCATTTTATCTGGTAAATGCAGTGTGTAGGAACAGTTTAAAATCTATTAGATTGATGAAGGTACAATCAAAAAAGTATGAGTCAACTTTGAGTAATATAATTTGATGGGCTCCTCAAGCCACACAGAATTCTAGATTTAGAGTTTGCTGCAGATCAGGGTATAAAATTCAGAGTGAGCAGGAAATCACTCTGGACCAAGCTCTAAGTAAAGTTAGAGTCTCAAAGTTAAGTCTCATGCAGAATAACGTGAGGGTCTGAGCCTGGCAAAAAACTGAGGTCCCACTGGTCTAGGAAGGAGAGAAACAAAAGATCAGAATAAAAATGGTCAAGAACATTTCACTTAAAACAGTCAAAAAAGGAAAATGTTCAAGAATTTTAAAACCAATTTTACTTTTTTTAAATTAAATCATAGCTGTGTACATTAATGCAATCATGGGGTACAATGTGCTGGTTTTACGCACAATCTGAAATGCTTTCATCAAACAGGTCAACACAGCCTTCATGGCATTTTCATAGTCATTGTGTTAAGACATTTATATTCTACACCTAATAAATTTCACATGTACCCTTGTAAGATGTACCATAGGTGAGGTCCCACCAATTACCCTCCCTCCACCCATCCTTCTCCCTCCTCTCTCCTCCCTCTCCCCTTTCCCCAAGCAAAATACATGAAGGAGTTTAAAATCATCATTCCATCCAGTTTTGAGTGTAGAGATTAGCCAATCCTTAATATGATCCAAGATGCCTAAGCCTAGGGAGTAAATCCCTGATCAGTTTCACATTATCTACTAGTTGGGTCAGACTTGAGTAGAGGAATCCATAGAATACTGACGCTAGCATGTGTATGTGTAAAGTATTTAAAACCCACACATTCTGAAAGAAATGTTCTAGAGTGACTCAAACAACCCCTCAGAGAAATTCTTGTACTTCTTAAAATGTTTCTTAACATTGTTACTTTGATGAATAATTTCTAGCTAAAAAACTCTCTGGGTGCAAATAAAACAGCTAAGGCATAAGGCAGGCACACAAAACATCTCCATCACCAAGACAAACAACGTAACACTAACAGAGGAAATTAATTCTAAATATTAAATCCACTTCTAGACCAAAACAAGAAAGACCTCATCTGATCTCGTACAAGTTGTTCCTGAACTTTCAATAAAAATGTGGTAGAAATTTGTTACAAAATTCCATTTTCTAGTTTAATTCTAGGAATTAACTAGGAGGGAAAGCAAATTGATATTCTCAGCTCCTTATCTTGGGCGTTTTAGTACTTATGTCGACTTTTGTGTTCTAATTAATTTTACTAATCCCTTTAGTTAATGAATAAGTAAATCAGGACCAGGGGGGGAAAAATCCAGCAACTGCTAGAATAGTGTAGAAAATTGTTAATTCAGAAATGACCCACAGCTACCGAAGTGAACTTGTCAGTACCGCTTTGGTCTCTTGCTAATATTCTAATTTGTTTTATCATTCTTCATAGAGGAAAATGTTTCACAGTCAATCTCCACAGTCCTTTTGTTTCTAAAGTCTCCAAAAGGCATTGATTTGGCAGTGGCCAAATATTTTAATATAAATTGATTTTATGCAATACATGAGAAACAAGTATTTTATTGATATAAACAGTTTCTTTATTTGTAGAATGGCCCTAAAAAATATTTTGAAGCAGCATGAGCCCTCTCCGGATGGGATTAGGATTTCATGCTTAAATCAAGTTGAACATTCATTTTATATGAGCTTTTGTGTCCTATGCACTAGCGTACATGTCCGTGGCCAGCAGTGTCAGGGGAAGAGAGATAGAGATTAAAGCTTTGGGAAACAAGATGTAAATGTGAACGATGACAGAATGATCATGTGGGGAAAAAAATTGCTACCGCTTTTCTCTCCTTCATTCCTATTCATAAAGAAAAGACTTAAATTGAAGGCCTTGAGTCATCTTCTTTCAACCTGGTTGATAACAGCAGCAGACTCAGACCTAAATTACATACGTAACGCACGGAGATCATGGAGCCAGGCCCGGAGACAGGGAGCCTGCATGAATTTGGAGAACCACAAACTGTATGTTGACATTCTAACATCGGGTGACATTTGATATCAAATGTGGTTAATTAGTGTCGAAGATACAATCCTGGGACCCCCTTACTCTGTCACCAGCAAGGCCAGGAAGGGTCTCCAGGGCAGCAGAGACGCCCGGTGTGGCCTGAGATCTTTGGATTCCCTTTGAGGCCACACCGTTCCTTTACCCCTTCTCTCTTCCCCAGAAGCTGTTTCTCATTCATAGCCAATGCAGTTCAATTCCGTCTCTGATGATGAACTTGTACAAAGTGCCACCGTAATCAGCAGATTTGCACAGAGACTTCTCTCTCACACACGCTGCAGAGTGCTGGCTGGATTCCTCACTCGCTACCATGAATAGCAGCGTGATTTGCAGCACCATGTCCCCCTCTCTCAGTACTGAGTGCTTCATATCCGCACGCTCTCTGCCAGCTGCCTTCCCTCTCTCCAGTGTCAGCATTTTGTGCTGAAAAAGATTCAGTAACAATGAGTGTGCCCGGTATCGTGCAGGCTCTGGGTTCCACTCAGGCTCGAGAATGGAGGCAGACTTCCATTCTCGCCTTTGGGGTGCCCTATCACCTCTCCAAAGACCGATTCTCTCCAAAATTAAACTTAGTCTGATCTAACATTCAAAACCCAGAAATACACCCACAACCTACTCAGGGCCCTCGAGTAAAGTGAAGAATCGTGGGTGAATTCACCTAAGCTTACCTACAGTTATGTTTTACTCCCGCAGAGAGTAATAGTGCAGTATTAGTTCATATCACTATAAATATATGTCAAAAGCACTATCAAATTCCATAGGTGATAGGGATTGAGACATTGTCCTGAGTACTGCAAATCCAATTATGAATAAAACCTTGTCCCAAAACTCAAGGAACTAAAGAGACAGCTGAATGAAATAGATACATAAGCAGATAATCATGATATAATTTTAGAAATGCAATAATCATAAAAGCCCTGATCTATTCCCTTTCCCAATATAAAAGGGTGAGAGCTTTTTCCTTGTTTAAGGAAAGGGAGCATGCAACGTTTTTATTAGAATTATGAATAGGACGTCTGTTCCAGGCAGCATATGAACCACAAGACATTATTTATGCTTCCTTCTAACAGTTATTGAAATGGTAGAAAAGAGAACAACACAAAAGTATCTTAACAAATCTGAAATTCTGGGATGTTTCCAAAACATTGAAAATATCATATAGAAATTGATAAAGACACCAGATCTGGAAAAAACTGCAAACCTTGAAAGCCTTGGAGGAATGTAGTCCAGACAGGAGAGCATATTCCCCAGCTGACCCTGGATATTCTATCCAATTGCCCAAGGATGTCTGCCTGGAGAGTAGTTGCAATGGAGTAATTTACTAATAGAGAATTGCCTACTCACAGCTGGACAACTGGCTCCAGTTTGCATAGAAGTACTGAGAGCCACTAGGAGAGGTCTCTGAGTAATGTGGGGAAGGCTTAGTAGGGAAGGAGAAGAGGAGAAAGGTCCTCTGAATCCCAAAAGGGTATAAAGAGGAAGAGTAGTTTAGCCCCTCCTGCCAGAAAGGAAATGCAGTTCACCTCCAGAGAAATCCCTTCCTCACCTTGAAAACTGAGGGAATTCCTCACCAACCTACGGCTGCCTACCCAGGCATGCCACAGGCTGTGACCCTACACACTGCTCCCAGGCACCCCTTCCAGCAGAGTAGGGACTACCTGGGGAACAAGATGTGCCCAACTTGGAAGAAATACACACTCGTCATTAAGATTAACCAACGTGAGATTCAAATACAGACTTTGTAGCTTTGGTGCCCAGGCTGTTAGCCAGTTCATATCTGGACCAGTCTACATAATTCAGTAACACAACCTCCCTGCTCTCCTTATTACATTTGCCTTTAGTAAATAAAGGGGATATTTTGTAAGAAAAATAAATATCCAACTGGTGACCCATCAACCTGTACAAATAGTAAAAAGGGAGGAAAAAAGGAAAAAAATCAAGGAAATGTACTTTGGAATCAGAGCGTTATACCTGGGACAGCCAGTTGTCATCCTTAGATCCCCTTCCTGGCTCTTTCTAGCTTTCTGATTCTCGTAACTTTTCACTTCTCTCCTTTATGATGCCACAGAACCTCTAAAAGTGTCGTTTTGGGGAGGCTAATGTTCTGGCAGCTGCAGTGGAACTACTTAAGTGAGATAAGGGTGATTTCTGTGTATATTTCCTCAAGGTATGGGCTTGTAAATAGTTGATAACCTCTGAGCATCCTGTCAAGCCTTGCCAGAGCCAACAAGCTTTAGAAATTCTAGCCAGCTTCATACAGAATCTTGAAAAATTCTTTTGGCAGCAGCTACCATTTTATTTAAAATTTAATAGATCTGAAAATATATCTAGATCCCAATTCACAGAGAAAGATGAAGGGCATCTGTTAAGAAACCGACAAAAAATATTTTCATTTCTTCAGGAGTCTAATTGATGTCGTTATAAGACAAAAGGCGAGTGATGTAAAGAGCCAGACCAAAAAAAGTGGGTCATATTCCAGGATTTGACCTTCAAAGTGATTGGCTCAAGAAATTGTTTTGAAAGTCATTTTTTAGTATGACTCACACTAACCAATTCACAAAGTACTAATGTATAAATCGGAATGCCAATGATAATTTAGGGACTGGACGTGACATCTTTACATCAGCACATATTGTTGTGATAATCTACATGGTGAGAAGGAGTTCCTTACTTCTAGCTCTGTAAGGGTGATATATTTGCGGCAAGATGACAAAATTATAATTAACCTTGCATTACCACAATTATAATCAACCTTGCATTACGACACTACTATGTGCCTGCTGTGTTCTTGCTCACATTATCTTACCTAATTCCATAATAAATGTGTGAGTTGTATACTTTTTAACAAATGAGGAAGTGCTGGCTCAGGATACAGGTGGCACACTCTTCTCTTGAGATCCCTCTCAAGTCAGCCATGCTGGACCTCACGTATGCTCAGCAAGGGGCGTCTGTAACTGTCCCACAAACCTCATGAAAGAGCACCTGTCCCTTTCATGAGTTTTACCCTATGTTTATATTCTAATTTCTATATTTCACTATGAATTCTTCTTCCTTTTGATATATTATTATTTTTAACTTTGCAGCTTTTATTTTTCTACTAGAGGTATCCTTTGAATATTCTTTCAACTTCTTATATGGAAAATGCTCTGACTTTAAGTTGCCCTTTAAAAGTCTCTCAGTGTGGCTCAAAAGAATAGGGCACTGGCTCCATATACCAGAGGTGAAGGGTTCAAACCCAGCACCAGCCAAAAAAAAACGTCTTTCTCACATATTTCAGTTTGATGTTGTAATTTTACTCCATTTTATTTTAGTAGTTCTTTGCTAGCATTCCTGTTTTCTTTTTTCTTTTCTAAAGCACAAAATGATGACACAATCTTGGGGAGGGGAGTTCCTCTCCCCACTGATTTTTTTCTTTGATTGCAAAAGTCCCTAAGTGATTTCTATGAACAAAACCTCTGGTAAACAAGTGGAATTTTATTAACTCACTGCTCCTATTTTGGTCTATATTTCACCTTCTACAATGCAGGGTGACTTTTAGTTGATTCGAATCAATGCTCATATTTTATTCATGCTATCAGTATACTTGTTGTCATAGTAAGACGCTGGTTTTCCTGGAATATTCAGTTATGAATTTATAATCATGTGCCCTCACTCAGAAATGTTTCCTTAGCCAGTTAGATGTTAATTGAGATTCAAAGACATATATTACCTGTTTTGAGGAGAAGTAGTTTCATGTCAACGGCATGAAGGAAAAAAAATCTGACAAAAGGTAAACACATATTCTCCCAACAAATGGATCATAGTTTATCACTAGACTGATGGAAAATATCTTAAGAGTTGTGGTCACCAGAAATCTGAGCTATGTAACAGCAAAAGGTAAAAATCTTCCCTCTATCTGCTGCTTTACACGAAGGTAGAAGAGATTTTTATTTAAGACTATTTTAAAAGTATAATAATGTGGCATTTTGAGAATAAAATACATTTAACAACTTTCAAAGAGGAAGTTTGGCACAATCAATAGAAGTATTTTAGAGAACCTTTTAGTTTTCTTTTGATGTGTCATAATATCAAATTATTCCTCAATAAGTATGAGGAAAAAGAGATGAGCCGACTGCCTGTGGAGGGGCTTCCCATCCATGAAACAGTAGTGTCTGTAATTACTGAAAACAAAATGAAAAGTCACTAAATGAATATGGCTATAAAATGAATAACTCCATACATTGCTACAGTTAGTCAGCTGGCATGCCTGATTATAAGGCAGATAAGAGGGTGTTACAGATCGCACTTCGAACCAGACGCTATATTCTTTATTTGAAGATCTAAGATGCCAACTGTGGTATATTCATTGGTCTTACTGTTGAGTCACTCAGATAGAAATAGCATTAAGTTCAGCCATTGGCCAAAACGGAAGTAAAAGTTTAAAGGCCACAAATGATGATCTTTTACCCAAGTTACTTTTGCCACAAGGTTCAGCATGATGCTTCCGTGTGGGATGGTGATTCAATGGCATTTTGTAGGAAATCTGTCCTTAAACCCACTTTGCTAAAGTGCTGTGATCTGAGCAGAGCAATCATAAGAAGAAAATGTGAAAATTCTTCAGTAATATATTCCTACCTTTATGAAAGCTCGATTTGTTGGTGAAATAGAAAACCAACTGTTTCTTATTAAGAAACAAAAACAAAGAAAAAAGAGAAGGAGAAAGGGGGAGAGGGGATCGAGAGAAAAGGAGCCCACTAAAAAAAAAAACAAGCTGACTGTGTCCACAGAGTAGTCCCCATGAGGACCTGGCTCTCAGATATTTGTTCCAATCCTTGGACCCTCCCTGATTTACTTCCAAAGTACTCCTCGTAGATCAAGGTATGGTTGTACATTGTCCCTTCACTCACCTTAAAAGGTAGAGCATTCAATTTGAATGTGATGTATAACACTGGAAACTTACGGAAGCCTTTCAAAGCTTTTAAATTAAACTAATTATAAAACTGATTTTCTTACGTTTCAGATAACTCAATTAATATTTATCCAGCTCCATAGTATAAAATGCACTGAACCACACTATCATTTACAGAATGTACGGAAGATACAGCCCCATTTTGAATAGGGGAAAATATAATAAATATCTCTTTCTCCAAAGCTAGGAGAAAGAGACGCACACGGGCAATGATTATTAGCGAGAAGGCAAGATAGCATAGTAGACAATAAGCTTATAGGAAAAGTAAATTTTATTTTTGTTATTGTAGATATAAGATCTTGAAGTATTTGTGTATGTTAGCACTTTGGCTGCAGGCAACAGCAGTTACAACACCAAATGATTTAAATCATACCTAAAAGGTACTAGTTTCCATCCCAAGAAGTCCCACAGTGTGGTGGTGCGCACAGGGTTAGTTTACATAGAAGCTCAACACATCATAGAGGTCATGGTCACCTCCAATTTTCAGCTCTGCCACCCATAAACGTCTGCCTCCCCTCTCATTGTCACAGTGTGGCTGCAAACAGTTCCAGGGACACACGCAAACACAGCACCACCCAGGGGAGGAGACACTTTTTCCTCCACGTATCTTTGTCCCCCTTTAGGGCCTCCAGCTTTGTATGGAGTCTGTACATCTTTTTAGAAGTTATTAAAGATTTCCCAGAAATCATCCAACAGACTTCCGCCTGTGTTCCAACAGGCCCAAATTGAACCATATGCTCTTGCCTCAACCACCATTGGCAAAAAGAAGAGGATTTCCATGACTGATATACAGACTAAGATTTGCCCTTGAGATGAGTATAAAGTATTCCCCCTAGAGTAGGAGCTCTCAGGGAAAAAAAAAAAAATAGGTTTATCTTAAATTGGAAGGAAGGAGTAGCTATTAGGTAAACAACCAAGATGTCATCTTGTTTGTTATTATGATATAGGTTATGGTTATTGTTCATTCATGTCTCATTAATTATGTCCCATGAGGACATAATTGTCTCCTGCCCCCAATTAATTCATTGGCGTACAGTAGAAGGTAGAATTTGAGGAGTAAGACTAATCACCATTTTATATACTTCATATAGAATATATTTAACATACAAACTCAGCCTTCAGGCCCTGCTATACTCCAATATTTCATTCTCAGTGGTTTTCTGTGTGGTACATTCTCTCAGTACAGTCTCCCATAATCATTTCTACTAGAACATATATCACATGGGATTTAAACCATCTGTGTCCATGGCTGCGTCCCCAGGCATGCAGATGATGAATAAACTACTTGAGAATTATTCAAAGTACCTTGTATAATTTTGGACACATTATAGGCACACAGTTTATTCATTCAATCACCATTCATCGACTCATAGTGAGCAGGATTTTATGGACTCTGGATCTTGCCTGTTTCTATTCAAAACCTGGCTCCAGCACTTACTAGCTCTCCAACCTTTGGCAAGTTTTTTTTTAAATCTATAATAGATATTATAATAATATTGCCTGGCTCAAGGGATTATTTCATGAGCATTAAATGAGCTTACCTGTTTAACTTGCTTATAATAACGTGTGGCTGATAGTATGAGCTTCGTATCTGTTAACCTTTTATTCATTAACAGACTGTTCCTAACTGGTAGACTGCAGCATTTTCCACCATCATATTTGCCACAATCTGAACTGTGTAGAGATCAATTTAAAGCCTTGCTTCGCTGTGTGACAAAACAGTGACAGTTTGAACACAGTTTGATGGAAGAGGGCTTTGAGTTGCAAGCTTAGATTTTCTGTCAGGTGCCTGCAGCTCAGAATCAGCAAGAGTTCAGAGCTGAGTTTCAGCAAACCCGTGGAGAATAGAAACCCCGAATTATTTATCTGTAGGTTCTATAGAAAACATTTTGAGAGCCAATTGGCTTGATCCAGCTAAGCTGCATCTCTTCAGTAACTGCCGAGAGCATCTAGCATCATCTTCCCACACAAAAGTTAAAGAGACTCAATTAATATTGCACACAATGGGCATAGTGGGTGAAAATTATGTCAAATCGCTCCATGAAGATTTAAATTCCATCTCTAGGTTTTTACATCTATCTTTCTATCAAAAAAAATAAAAAATAAGAAAGAGAGACTTTGACTCTTATTCTACCATTTCAAAAACACTGCAAAATACACCTGACGTCTTCATAAGGCAGGCAATGGCTATTTTAATATCTTTTCTCTATTGTGAACCTGCCTTTCTTACTAAAATCATGGGAGGCCCTCTAAAGCCATGAAAGTTCCACATTCTGGAGTGGCACTTTTCAAATAATTGCCAGTTTTGAAATTGCAATGGTAAAATATTTCATTAATAGAGACATGGATACATAATAAGTGGGTTATTAGCAAAATAATATTAAATTTGTGAATTTTTTATTAAATGTTTTTAGAAACAACTGTAATATTCAATATATTTAAGATTTATATCCCTATTGTAGGTGGGGAATTTTGAAGTTTGTTTAAGAGCTCTTGATTTTCTGTATGGTTATTATAGTAATTCAGTACTTGGGTTTTGACTTACATAAGGAATTATTTTTGTTTCTGTTCTTTTATTTATATAATATAGGTCTGAAGAAGAAAATAATGTAGCAATGAATATAGTTTTCACTTGGCTCATGGATTCATTTATATTAGAGCTAGTTCTTCTGAAACGTTTACTATAATCAATAAATATAATTGTGGTCGATCTTCTGAGAAAAAGAAACACGAGTTGTTTAAATCTTTGTAAAATTTTAACTTTACATTATTTATAAACAATGTTCATATTTTCATTCTTTAGGAAATACATATTTCTTGTACTGTAAGAAAGTATTAATTACAAGATGCACCATTATCTTTATAGCACTAAGAAAAAATGTTACAAATTAAACTGCGGTAAAAATGGTTTCCTATCATTTGCATTTTTATTTTGTACTTACTAAAAGATCATTCAAACTTATTTAGACAGATTTCTATTATGTCACTCTTGTGCATGCAAAAAGGAAAATAAAGGCAAAATAGATAATAAATTCCCACAATTTTTAAATCTCTTCTCAACTCAGAGTTGATGATTTCTATTTTTCTTCACACACCACTATCCTCTGTGTCATCAAGGGTGTTGAGGTAAAGCATTGCTATAATTATTACTCTACTGTTGCCTTCAAAACCTTCCAAACTGCTTTCATTCTGCTAGTTTTAGTGGTACAAGCTGACACTGGTAGGCCTCAGTAAGTTCTGTCTCTTATTGTACTTTCTTTTGCGGGGGGAGGGGTTACAGAGTCTTACTCTGTTGCCACAGGGTAGAGTGCTGTGGTGCCATAGCTTAAAGCAACTTCAAACTCTTGGGCTCAAATGATCCTCTTGCTTCACCCTCAAGACTCAGCCACAATGTCCAGCAAATTTTTCTATTTTTAGCACAGACAGGTCTTTCTCTGCTCATGCTGGTCTCAAATTCCTGAGCTCAAGCAGTCCACCTACCTCAGCCTCCCAGAGTGCTGGGAATACAGGTATGAGCCACGACACCCAGCTTGTGCTTTCTTGATCACAGGTACAGAAACTCATGGAACATCCTCTAAAACTGATCACATCTTAGGTCACAAGACTAACCTCAGAAAATTTAAAAGAATAGAAATTATCCTTACATCTTCTTGGACCATCATGGAATAAAAATTGAACTCAGTAAAAACAGGAATCTGCATACTCATACAAAAACATGGAAACTAAATAACTTTATGCTGAATGATAGCTGGGTCATAGATGAGATTAAGGAGGAAATTACCAGAGTTTTGGAACAAAACAATAATGAAGACATGAATTGCCCGAACCTCTGGGATACTGCACATGCAGTCCTAAGAGGGAAATTCATAGCATTGCAAGCCTTCCTCAAGAGAACAGAAAGAGAGGAAGTTAACAGCTTAATGGGACATCTCAAGCAACTGGAAAAGGAAGAAAATTCCAATCCCAAACCCAGCAGAATAAAAGAAATAACCAAACTTAGGGCAGAATTAAATGAAATTGAAAACAAAAGGATTATGCAACACAGTTGGTTTTTTGAAAAGATCAATAAAATAGACAAACTTTTGGCTAACCTAACCAGGAATAAAAGAGTAAAATCTCTAATTTCATCAATCAGAAATGACAAAGAAGAAATAACAACAGACTCCTCAGAAATTAAAAAAATCCTTAATGAATATTACAAGAAGCTTTATTCTCAGAAATATGAAAATCTGAAGGAAATTGACCAATACTTGGAAGCACACCACCTTCTAAGATTTATCCAGAAGGAAGTGGAAATGTTGAACAGGTCTACATCAAGTTCTGAAATAGCTATACAAAATCTCCCCAAAAAGAAAAGCCTGGGACCAGATGAGTTCACGTCAGAATTCTACCAAACCTTTAAAGAGGAACTAGTATTAATTAAACCTTTCCAAAATATAGAAAAAGAAGGGATACTACCCAACACATTCTATGAAGCAAACATCACCTTGAGCCCCAAACCAGGAAAAGACTTAGCAAGAAAAGAAAATTATAGACCAATATCATTAATGAATATCGACGCAAAAATACTCAATAAGATCCTAGCAAACAGAATTCAGCAACACATGAAACAAACTATACACCATGACCAAGTGAGTTTTATCCCAGGGTCTCAAGACTGGCTCAATATACGTAAATCTATAAATATAATTCATCAGATAAACAAAATAAAAAACAAAGACCATATGGTTCTCTCAATTGATGCAGAAAAAATTTTGATAATATCCAGCTTCCTTTCATGATCAGAACACTTAAGAAAATGGATATAGAAGGGACACTTCTTAAACTGATAGAGGCCATCAACAGCAAACCCACAGCCAATATCATATTGAATGGAGTTAAATTGAAATCATTTCCACTCAGATCAGGAACCAGGCAAGGTTTTCCACTGTCACCACTGCTTTTTAACATTATAATGAAAGTCTTATCCATCACAATCAGGCAAGGAAAGGCAATCAAGAGTATCCATATAGGGTCAGAGGAGATTAAACTTTCACTCTTCACAGTTGATGATTGTATATCTTGAAAACACCAGGGATTCTACTACAAAACTCTTAGCAGTGATCAAGGAATACAGCACTGTCTAAGGTTACAAAGTCAATACTCATAAATCTGAAGTCTTTGTTTATACCAACAATAGTCAAGCTGAAAAAACAATCAAGGACTCTATTCCGTTCACAGTAGTGCCAAAGAAGATGAAATATTTGGGAGTTTACCTAACAAAAGACGTGAAAGATCTCTCTAAAGAGAACTATGAAACTCTAAGAAAAGAAAAGAAATAGCTGAAGATGTTAACAAATGGAAAAACATACCATGCTCATGGCTGGGAAGAATCAACATTGTTAAAATGTCTATACTACCCAAAGCAATATATAATTTTAATGTAATCCCTATTAAAGCACCACTGTCATACTTTAAAGACCTCAAAAAAATAATACTTCATTTTGTATGAAATCAGAAAAAACTTCAAATAGCCAAGACATTACTCAGAAATAAAAACAAAGCAGGAAGAGTCATGCTACCAGACCTCAGATGATACTACAAATCAATAGTGATCAAAACAGCATGGTACTGGCACAAAAACAGAGAGGCAGATGTATGGAACACAATAGAGAACCAAGAGGTGAACCCAGCTACATAT
>CAUYTI010005301.1:0-24009 GCA_963575145.1 Galago senegalensis
ACCGGCTAAGGCGCCAGCCATGTACACCTAAGGAGGCAGGTTCGAATCCCCAGCCCGGACCCGCCAAACAACAATGACAGCTGCAACCAAAAAATAGCTGGGCGTTGTGGCGGGCACCTGTGGTCCCAGCTACTTGGGAGGCAGAGGCAGGAGACTCGCTTGAGCCCAGGAGTTGGAGGTTGCTGTGAGCTGTAATGCCACGGCACTCTACCCAGGGGACAGCTTGAGGCTCTGTCTCAAAAAAAAAAAAAAATGTGTTGTGACCTGGCTCAATACCTAGATGCTTCTACATGAGGTTTCTTCAACCTCGGTGCTATTGATATTAATATTTGAGCTAGAGAATTCTTGGTTGTGGAGTGTCCACATAGATTATGGAATATTTACCTACAACCCTGGCCTCTACTCACTTCTCAGTTGTGACAACCAAAAATGTCCCTAGAGAGGCAAAAATTCCCCCCAGTTGAGAACCACTGAAATGTAGTCTACATATACCACTCAAAAATAGCATTGACTCCAAACCACTTCAACCTGGGAGCAGCCAAGAAACTCAAAGCCAGTGTCGTGAAGGGATTTGTCATTTACATGCAACCCCAAAGTCACTGTTGGCCAACATTTATGATGTGGTTTCAGAAATTTAGGGTAGAGCCCGCAGCTGGTGTCCAGGGGGCCGTTTGTGCCATGTGCCCAGCCAGGCCCCTCGTGTCTTCCCCCAGCCCTGGAGGACAAGAGTCAGAAGCAGAGGCCTGAGCACATGAGCTGCCCAGTGTCCACTGCTTGTAAATTGCCCCACAGATGCAAGGTTTTGAGACCAGTTGACATTTCTGAAATTATGTGTGTAAAAAAGATTTACCTAAAGGGGAAAAAAATAGTGTACAAGTGTGTTACATTGTTACAAAGCAATTTGGAAAATGGATTTTTGATAAGTAGGCCCAAAGCAATGAGTAATACACAATTTCCCCATGAAAAGATTTTAGGAGATACATAGAGAGGAGGGGAAAATAGAGTCTTACAATCAAGAAATGAGTCTGACTATAGGGGAACAAGTTTAGGCTCACCTCCCTTTACTTTTTTCCTGAGGAAGGGAGAACAAAAAAAGCACAATTAAGTGTGAAAAGCTGAAAAGGTCACCACTCACCTCAACCTCTCTCAATTCAAACTACTCCTTTCCGTTAAACTTTCGCTGTCAATCTTCTTCTAATCAATTGTAATTATTCAGTGGGAACCTCAAAAAATTTAAAAAAAGAAACCCACTGGCGTGGACGGCCAGCCTTTTGTGTGAACAGCTCATCCTTTCTGGGATGGTTGCTAAGGCTCCGCTCCAACGTCTTTCCCCTGAATAGCCTTCATTGTGACCATTTAGCTTCAGTCATTTTAAATCTCTGACCCCCAAAGCAGAAAGGTCTACACTTTTGTCTAAAGCACACAGCAAAGTCTGATCCTTACAATTAAAGGGGAAATGAATGAGTGAGGAGAAGTGGAAAGAAAATTAAAGATGATAAAATTCAAAACAGATGTCATCTAATTTACAAATCTGACACATAGCCCAGCAAGCCAGATTTTAGACTTCAGGCCAAAACTACAAGATTATCAAAAGAAAAACAATTAGCATCCTAGAGAGAATGAAAAACCGAAGCAGACAGGAGGCTTCCTGGTGCCAAATGACTCTGAATGAATTGGGCAGGTTTTGTTAGATGCACCAGGTAAGCAGGCTGCTCTTTTCCTGCTCCTCTGTTTTAGAAGGAATGTGTATATCTAAATAACAAACCAACAAAGGCTAAATAATAGAACAGCCAAACAAAGCATTTAGATTTTGGAATTCATTCTAGAGAAGCAAAAGAGACACAAGGGCAATTGTGGATTGAAGAGGAGGAGGCATCAGGACAGGGGAGAGATGTGTACCGTTCCCAACCTTGCAGCCCTCTCTGTCCCCTGTGCAGCCCCAATCATCAGGCTGTTTGCCTGCCAGGACCCAGTGGAAGCTGAGGAAGGAGAGAGTGAGCTCCTGGCAGCAAGTATCTGAGCAGAGCATCAAGAGATCATCAACTAGAACAGCCTTTGCCAAACGAATGCAGTGCCAGGAAGGCTGCTCTAATCAGGCACAGTCAGAATGGGGGGTGGGGGAGTTTGTCACAGGTGGTCTTAGAGGGAGGTTAGGCACAGGCCTCAACTGGGGATGGAAACATTAATGGGTGGAAATTGTAAAAAACAAGCAAGAATTAGGAGATAAATTAGGGAGAAGGGATGCTGATGGTAAAGGGAAAACAGGAGAAAGGGTACTGCACACAAGGCCAGGTCTCAGGCCAGGAGTAGAGCAAGTGAGGGTCACAGTTCCCTCATTTCCAACTTTGAAACCCTGGCCAAAGCCATCAAAGTCATAGGGGAGAGAAAAAGTGGTTTGTAAGAAGACAAAGCATGTTATTAAAGACTACCAAAACTTTGGCTTGGTTAAATGGGCAGTATGGTCTTCTAGTATCTTAGTGGTGATGGTGGTAGTCATGATGAGACTTTGTGTTTGCTCTTTGGTTTCAAGAATCAGGCCTGATGGGCGACACCTGTGGCTCAGCGGGTAGGGCACCCATATACTGAGGGTGGCAGGTTCAAACCTGGCCCCGGCCAAACTGCAACAAAAAAACAGCAGGCGCTGTGGCAGGTGCCTGTAGTCCCAGCTACTCGAGAGGCTGAGGCAAGAGAATCACCTAAGCCCAAGAGCTGGAGGTTGCTGTGAGCTATGATTCCACTGCACTCTACCAACTCCGTCCCTCAAAAAAAAAAAAAAAGAATCAGGCCTGAAAATTTAAAAAGAATAATTAAAGGTAAATTATACTCAAAACTGGGGACGTGTAAATCTGGTTTTGGTGTCAGTGGAAAGAGATGACACAACAGTGGGAAGGAACTAACACAACAATTCATGGAAGAGAGGGAACTGCAGAATAAGAAGATTATGTTCACAGAACCACTGCAGGAAACCGACCCTTCCTGGACAATGCCCAAAAGTCTGGTTTATGCCACACGTCATGCATCAAATAAATAGACTTGCAATAAGTATCAAAGAAATAGGTTATAGAGAAGAGCCAGGGATTTGCTTCAGTGTGTGGCCCTAATGTACGGTCATTTACAGGCAACACGGTCTGTAAAGACCCTTTTCAAACTGTGACAACCTTTGCACCTATCATGCCAGAGTTCCCATCTTAACATTCTGGGAGTTAGCTCATCAGAGCTTCACCCTGGTGAAGTACACAGTTCCCCAAAATATCGCCCAAGAGTTGGAGAATGATGGCTCTTCACAGAGTCCATGACAGAATTTGCAGAGAACAGGGGCCAATTACTTCTCTACAAAGTTGCTCAAAATGCTGCAACCAGCTCCCACCACAGGGCACATCCTGTGTGAGCAGCTTTAACCTGTTGTATCATTTAACTCTCACAGCAAAGTCTTTTAACCTGCATTAAGATTATAGACACTTCAGGTGGCGCCTGTGGCTCAGTGGGTAGGACACCTGCCCCATATACTGAGGGTGGTGGGTTCAAACCCGGCCCCAGCCAAACTGCAACAACAACAAAAAAATAGCCAGGCATTGTGGTGGGCGCTTGTAGTCCCAATTACTTGGGAGGCTGAGGCAAGAGAATCGCCTAAGCCCGGGAGTTAGAGGTTGCTATGAGCTGTGACACCACAGCACTGTAAAGCATAATGGAATGAATCTGTGTCCAGACAAAAACAAACCCCGTGCACCTGTGCCCATGCGAATTCCTGGAGGAACAACAAGCTCCCATATTGGTTCACTGAGTTTCTTTAATTTCTTCCTTTAATCAGATCCAAAGAATCTCAAATTTAGTGTGGTCGAGAGTTACCGTGTTCATACTATTTCATAGATAATTCAAAAGAATTTAAAGGAATGTTATGGCTGACTTTTGCCTATTCCTCCCCAAAGTGGCACCCCACTAACATTTAACACCCTTCTGAAATTCCCTCTCTCCCTCTCTTCCCACGGAAGGCTGCCATTCTCCAAGACTGCAGTTTGATGCCACTTCCCCGTGAGGCCTTCCCTGCCCGTCCTTGCCCATGCTGACCTGACTTTCCTCCGAGCTGCAGCAACAGCTCACGCTGCCTCTCCACTCCTCCATTACCTGGCACCAGACTAGACGGGTTAGGTATGTTTCTGTGCCCCCCTCGTCTCCTGCAAGCTTGGAGAGCTAATATTCAGAACTTATGCCTTATAGAAGGAAAATAAGGTCTTAAAAGTGCTTATAAGAACTCCCACTATTTTAGGCAAGACATGTTTATACGAAGAAAAATGGATTCTTTGAGAGCAACTGTTGGCTGAGAGCACGCCGGTCAGGGCCATAATTAAAAACATGTGACCTTCTGGTCAGCTTCTGCCCCCTGCTTAGGAAAAGCTGACTATAATTTCTCCCCACCAGGGTAACTTTTAAGAATGAAACCAGAATTTTAATAAGAAATGAGTATATCTTTCCCATCTAAAGAGGTCGATGGTGGCCACTTGTATAAGGAAAATCCTAATGGCAGTAGCTGTGACCGCTGTCACCCCTCCGTGGGTAGGTGAGGAAGGAGAGGCTTCAGTTTCTTGCCTCTCCTCTTACTGAGGAGGTTAAGTCTGCCATGTGGTTCCATTTACATTCCATCTGTTGTTCATTTACTCCACCGTTGTCCTTCCTCAACACACTTTAGGGTGCTGTGGAGGTCTTCAAAGGTATTTCAGGAATTCTTTATCAGCATGAGATGTAGGCTGGGGGCATCATTATCTGCTCTGGAGACAATGGAGCCAGCCCTGGAGTGAGAGGCCCTAGAGGGCTGGCTCTGCTGTGAGCATGCAGGGGGCTATGAAGGGGAGCAGCCTGCCCCTGCAGTGTGAGCAATGCAGTTTCAGCTTCACCGGGGACCCAGGCTCTTTTCCCTTAACAGCAATGCTCAAAGCACAGAACACAGAGAAAAGAACGAAGAGTCTTTAGTCTGGCACCTCTGACATAGCCTCCCTTTTCAGACAAGACAGAGAACACCAGAGTTCTGGGAGGAAGGGGAACCAGTGCCCCATGGAGAAGAGGTGAGAGGGGCTGACCCTCTCCACCCCTGTGGGCAGGTGACCGCTGCTGCTCAGACACTTCTCACTGGACCCTGTGAGCGACCTGTTGGCTGTTTTGATTCTCTAAATGCTTCGTGGTCTTTTTTTGGTATCTGTCATAAGTGAAAATTGCCATTTGCATGACATGTTCTGAGATTTGAACATTTTTATTTTGGGGGGAGGAGGGCAATAAAAGGTGCCAACATTCATATTTTCAATCAATGGGTAAGCTGCTTGGTGGCTGCACAGCAGCTCTGTTCTGATGCCTGATTTGCATAAGATGTCACTCAGAGACATTAGGTGCAGTCATTTTTCTTGATTACGGTTCCGTAATATGTATCACTTATTCCTGGGGTAGAGTCAGATGCAGCCCATGCCAGTCACCTACTGAGAGGCAGTGTGGGGAGCAGAGGGGGACGTGTGAGCTCTGGAGGCAGACACTTGCCTTCCATGCAGGCTTGACCAAATGACCTTCAGTGAGCTACCCCACATCTCTCTGCCTCAGTTTCTTCATCTATAGATGGAGCTACTGATAGGGACATGAGAGATGATTCCTGTACGGGACCTGGAGCCGTGAGTGCCTGTGTGCGGAGGCCCCCACATCTGCTCGGTATTGGCGCTGGGACTTTGTTCCCGGGGGACATTAGACGGGTGATTTTCCTTAGTGCATCCACTGGGCCAGCACCCATGTGCAAACTGTTTCTTATCAGACTATGAAAAAGTCATTCAGAAATTGAAAATAAGAAAGTAAAAGGTTGGAACTTTCCTAGCAATTTGACGTTGTTGCAATATCCGAGTGGATGATCAGTGGACACTGTATGTCTTGTTTAATTCATTATACTTCTCTGGTAATTTATTTTTACTGTTTTTAACAAAAATACTTGCCTGTGACATATGCAAATTTTTAAAAACCCAGTTTTTTGCTATAGGTAATTTGAACACCATTGCGTTCCATCCTAGATGCTGCGGAACCCAGACAAATCTGAAACCTTTCCTTAATCTCTAACATGCTAGATATTATTATGTTCGATATTAATATCTCCCAGACTTCCCTTTGGGACCAACAGTAAAGAGATTCAATAAGGGAAACCTGGTGCGCCCACAGTTTCACCGTGAGATAGTCAGTGTGGGTTATAGCTGGGACAACACGGTTCTCAACATTATTAAATTTATCACAAGGCAAAGGTGGATTTTCTATAAGTTGGAACTCTGAGCTGTTGTTAGCCAGCCTTTCCCACAGGTAAATGCTGAGTTCTAGGTAGACTAGCAATTGAATCACAGGATTGCACATGGCATTCTATCCCCAGTTCTGTCATTGATGTTTTTAACGAATTATACTCCTCCATTTGGGGGTAGCTATGTTTCTACCTATTAAAAATGAAGTAGGGTGTCAAATTTGAGGTGAAGATTCTAAGACAATGTATCAAAAAGGAAAATTGTACCCATTTTTTTCCTGCTCTTCCAGTGTCAAACGCTGGAGAGTGACAGTGTTTGAACTGATTGATCCTCTCGGCCAGACCCTGTGACGTGAGCCTGCTCCCCATGAAGTCAGCCTAGACAGAGCAGAGCACGTAAACGACCCTCCTGGTTCCAGCTGCTTCTGTGACACCGCTACTCTACATTTTATACTCCTTTATAATTTAGAAGGCGCTTTTGCAACTTGTGCCACAGCCAGGTAGCCATTTGTTAGGATGCGGCAGGCTCTGTCCAGGCCACCAGTCTCCTGGCTGTCCTGTCTAGACTCAGGAACCTTTATTAAAGATTTGGGGACCGTCTGGACCAATCAGTGGCAAAACCAGATAAAGGTGCCTTTCCCTCAGAATTTACAGAGCCCCTGAAATGACTGAAGATGGCAAAGCCCACCTGCTCCCAATCCTGCAGACTGTTAGTCCCACCTCGCTGCAGAGTTAGGTAACTCCTTAGCGGTCTTGCTTGCTGAGGGAAAATGCCTCTTCCCTGGCCTCTGCAGATTCTGCTCTTCCATCGTCTGGGCCAGTGCTGCTCAAACTTGAGTGTACCACCAGACACCTGGGGGCTGTGTTAAAATGAACATCCTGATTCCGTAGGGCTGGAGCACGGCCTGAGAGTCTGTATTTCCAACAAGCTCCACAGGGACACTGAGGCCACCGGTCCAGGGACCCCACACTGAGTGGCAAGGGCAGGGCCTTTGTCCTTTTTACTGACCCTTTTTCCATGTCTCATTCTCTCCCCTGTTGGTTGAGTGACTGCAAAGTGAGCAAATAACTGAGCATGTGCCTTAGAGGAGTCGCTCCCATGTACCGGCGCTTTGATACTTTTAGTCTAATTGCAGGGAATTCCCTGTGTCTACAACTGGCCAGAACACACACTTGAAGTACAGAGACTTTAAATCGACTGATTCTCAGTTCTTACATGCTCACACAGTAGGACAGCTTCTCCCTTTTAGTATATATCTTTGGGATGCTAAGGTGGAAGGGGGATTGTACAGTTCTCCCTGGCTCAGAGCAGGAAAAGCTCATCTTTCAACTTTGGTGGCCCCTGCACAAGCCTCCTTCTTTCAGTGTCACATGTCCATGCTGACCAGCAGCCACCCAAGGCTTTACCCTGGCTTGACGTGTCTATCCAATATGGGCTACTCTGTCAAATCCATTACCACATATAAGGTGTCCAGCAATCTGATGATGCGGTGGATAGCATTCATCTCGTTTTTATATGACACATGAGACAGGGTCTTAAGAAATTTGCTGCATCACAAATAAGCATGAGATTACAGTCATGAACCTCCATCTTTTCCCTGGGAGGTCATGTTCTGTCCATTCTCCACAACTGTCTCCTTTTGAAATTCCTTTAAAATTGTCATGTGACTGAAATACTATGGAACTGTCTTATTCTACCGTTGGCATGACCCGTTCTCATCCCTATAACCAGGTCCTGCTCATCTCTGCTCTTGCCCACTGAGTAGGTCAGAGACAAAATAGACTCCCCCAAACCTAGACTGATTGTCCTCTCCTGTAACATCCCAGCGTAGCTGTCCCAGCAGCATTATTCATTGCTGTCCTGAAACAGATGCTCCCACTGTGGACTAGGGGATCATCTCTGTCATTCTTATGATGATTGATGGCCCAAGAAATTGCCAAAGAGTGAAGAACATAGCATTCTAAGAATTTAGGAGCCCAGTGTGGATTTGGTCCATTACGTTCTCCTTCTTCCCTAACCAGCTTAACTCTGCGGGAGTACACGTCCTGGACAAGGGATTGTAAGCCAAGGTCATCAAACATTAGCTAATATTATTTTTCCTTGATTTAAGGAGCCAGTGAGAGAGACTCCAACCTCTACACCCCTGCCAGGTTTGTAGTCCCATCTCCCAGCTTCATAAAAGCAGGGAGCTGCCCCAGGGCTGCTGCCTGTCCCAGGGAGCCCCCACTCACACTGGAGGGAGGTAATTAGGCCTCCTCCTGGGCATTCTTAGAGGGACTTTTAAAAACTTTACTTTGGCAACAGAGACCAGAAAATGTTCAGACTGGAAATTATCTGAGCCTCTTGTAACGTGGTGTGTTGAGTTAAGGCCAAGTTAATATTTAGGGGATTATAGAACTCTGGCAAAGGTTTCTGTAAAATTACCTCTGGGATTAAAAGTGACAAATGGAAAAGAAATACCAACCCCCTTCATGGGCCTCACCTGCCAGCCCCACCCCCACTGCTCCACAGGTAAACACACGCACACACACTCATATATTCACTCACTCATATACATACTCAATCATACACTCACTCATATATACACACTCACAAACACATTCATACACTCACCCATATATACACACTCACACACTCATATACACACTCACACATATACACACATGTACTCACACTCACACACACTCACAGACTCACACACACACTCATACACACTTCCACTCACACACTCACACACACCTCCAGGGCTCCCCCAGTACGTGCATATCTGTATGTATCTTTTTTACTCTACCCCATTCTATTCTCGCTGGGAAATGTCTTCTCTCCTATCTTTTTAGATGAAATTTAAAAAGCCAGAGGAGGCTCGGCGCCTGTGGCTCAAGCAGCTAAGGCGCCAGCCACATACACCTAAGGTGGTGGGTTGGAATCCAGCCCAGGTCCACCAAGCAACAATGACGGCTGCAACCAAAAAATGGCCAGGCGTTGTGGCGGGCGCCTGTAGTCCCAGCTACTTGGGAGGCAGGAGACTCATTTGAGCCCAGGAGTTGGAGGTTGCTCTGAGCTGTGATGCCATGGCACTCTACCCAGGGGGACAGCTTGAGGCTCCGTCTCAAAATAAATAAATAAATAAATAAAATAAAAAGCCAGAGAAGAGGAAATAAAGGAGCAGGGAGTGTTTATTGTAAACCCAGACCTTCTCTTTAGCACTGCCCGCCTTTCCAGCCTTTCCAGTCTGTCGGAATCAGTTTGTCCCTCCTCGCTGCCAGCGAGACTCTTTGGCCTGCCCAGAGGGATTGATGGCCAAAGACAGAACGTTCCCTTTGATCCAGCTCGAGGCCTTGGCGGCCTCAGTGACTCTTCATTACCACCCGGATCCCTGACTTCTGCGCTCTACCAGTCTCCCCATCCTAAAATCCAGCAGGATTGTACGGATGGAGAATGTAAGTTCTTTGCGGGGAAAACCCTGCTCTTCAGCACCCTCCCCGGCCTCGCGTCCAGAGCCTCCTTTGGCGCAGACACTTGAGCGTTGCTCCTTCAGCCTCCCCAGCCCGTGTCCAGAGCGCTCCTTTGGCGCAGACACTTGAGCGTTGCTCCTCCAGCTTCTTCTTTGCTCCCTTTGCTCCCACTCTAGCTCCCTGCTTCTCTCTAAATTTCATACATTCAGGCAGTCCTCGATTTACAAACATCTGACTGACATACAACTTGCACTTACAAACGAAGGCTATTACAGGTAGGTAATAAGTAAAGGCACCCGTTCCCACTTACATGCAAATTCAACTTCAGAACAAACCTACAGAACTGATCTCATTTGTAACCTGGGGACTGCCTGTACCAAACAGCATCAGGCCACCCCCACCTGCACTGGGCCAGGAGGAGTGTGGCCAGGGCCTCGTCAGGCATCTGGTATACCTCAGGAGGTTTGGGGGCTTCGGGGGGTGCAGGCTGTTGCCAAAGTGGTTCTGTTCACTTATTCCACAAACAGTCCAGGTACCTATGTGCACCAAGCACTGGGCCAGGATGGGGGAGCAGTGACTAGCAGTACAGGTCCCCGCCTGCCAAGCAACAGGGGTTTATTTCAGAACAGCATTGCCAAATTTAACAAATAAAAATACAGGACTCTCCATTGAATTTCAGATAAAGAACAAATAATTTCTTAGTATTTTCTGTATTCAAGTATAATAATTTTAATATAGTAAAAGGCATGTTTAGCATGTCCCACTAGGGACATACCTACGCTAAATATCTATCATTGGTCTGAAATTCAGAATTGGCTGAGTGTCCTATATTTTACTGACCCTTTACCCTAGAGCAGTGTTTTTCAACCTTTTTTATCTCACGGCATGCTTGAACCCATAGTTAAATTACTGTGACACTTAAATTATATTGATCAAACAAAACGAGTTAAAAAAAAAAAAGAATATACTTATTATGCTTTGAACTTTTGTGGAAAATAATTTGATTAATTGTCTTTAAAAATTTCCATGGCACACCTAAGATCCTCTCACAGCACACCAGTGAGCCACAGCACACAGGTTGAAAATCACTGCTAGAGGCATCACCCCTGCCCCTCCCAGGGTCAGTGGCTATGTAGGGATCACTCTGTAACTTCTCTCATGCTCAGTCTCCTCTGGAGGGCGCTGTCAAACAACCCAACAGTGCAGAAAGGCTGCCCCCAGCTACTCCAGCTCAGCCTCATTCAGTCACTGCAGACACAGGCAAGGGAAGGGGGCTGAGTGACGGCCCCGCTCCTAAAGCCTCATAGTAAGAAAATCTGGCATCGGTCATCTGCCTGTTAAATGCTAGGAATGTGATTCACACTGATTCTGTCATCTGATCTTTCCAGCAATCCCTGAGCTATATACAGTTATTTTCCCTGTTTTGTAGATGTTGAAACTGATATAAAGGATATACCAAGCTGAAACTGATATAAAGAGTATAACAAATGAAAGATCTCCATAAGTAAAAAGTTTTTAAAATCAGAAATGGATTTAATAAAACTATATTTCTATGCTACAGACATGAAATTTGAAGTTTTTAGAAAAAAATGTGACTATTACTACTTTTGTTATAACCCAGAGTTTTGTACAGTAAAGGAAAAAATAGTATATTTGTGAGAAATTGTTCCTCTAACAATTCATATGTTTTGAGATTTAAAATTTGTACAGCTGAGCACATTGGCTTTTGCCTATAGCCCCAACTCCTCAGAAGGCTGAGATGTGAAAAATCTCTTGAGCTAAGAAATTCAAGTCTATCTTGGACAACACAGTAGGGGCCTATCCTTAAAAAATAAAATGAAATAGGCCTGGCACCTGTGGCTCAAGCGGCTAGGGCACCAGCCACATATACCTGAGCTGGCAGGTTTGAATCCAGCCTGGGCCCTCCAAACAATAATGAAAACTGCAACCAAAAAATAGCCAGGCATTGTGGCTGGCACCTTTGGTCCCAGCTACTTGGGAGGCTGAGGCAGAAGAGTCATTTGAGCCCAGGAGTTGGAGGTTGCTGTGAGCTGTGACTCCCCAGCACTCTACCCAGGGTGACAGCTTGAGGCTCTGTCTCAAAACAAACAAAACAAAGGGACAGTGCCTGCGGCTCAAAGGAGTAGAGTGCCAGCCCCATATACTGGAGGTGGCAGGTTCAAACCTGGCCCCAGCCCAAAAAACTGCAAAAAATGTAATAATAAAATAAATAATAAATAAAATGAAATAAAGATTTTTAAAATTGTGTAATGCTCAATATCTTAGACATGCATCTTAGACTATGCTTTTTGCTTTATGAATTTTTTAAGTTGTAATGATCCCAGCTATAGAAATTGTAAAAGTACAGTTGTCTTTTTCCACAGCCATAAAGTGCAAGGGGCAAAACAGGTTACCTTTTATTTTTGAAATGTGATTAGGGTCCAAGGAACCAGAGAAATACTTTAGTTTGGTGACTGTACAAGGACTGTCATGGTTAGAGAACAGTACTCCACCAAATTTCTTGTGTTAAGAATGTTTATTGGATCTTTTAAAATCAACCTTGGAAATCATGGTTTGTAAAATACCATCCAGTGACAGCATTATCTTGGTTTCATTTGTAATAGCAGTGAACATCTAGAATCTTCTGGCTAAAAGATGTCAAAACCCTCCATCTATTTATGTGTAGCCAGTATCACATATATGTCAGAAAAAAATCATTTTCAAGATTAGCCTTTATTCCCACGTCCTAGTTCTTGTAATGGACTTGGCGTTTCATTCAAGCATAGTATTAGGTAGATAAATGAACATTATGTAAAGACATAGAAAATCTATATGAATTATGTAAGTAAATTTTTTTTAGTTTTAATTTTAAACATGTGTAAGCAGCAGTTTATTAGGCAATAAACAATTGCCTTATTACCTAATAGATATCAACTCTCCTTCCCACTTTGAACCATCCAGCAGAGCTGTCCCTGGGCTGGACTTACAGGGGAGTTCTGACCAGTTATCATTGTAACCACAAACCCTCCCTCAAGGCCAGCACTGCTCTCTGCACTGGGCAGAAAAACTTCAGTATCCAACCTTGCCACTTCACCTTCACCAATACCCACTGTGCCAGGATGGGTAGAATGTAACTGAAAAAAAGTGATCACCAGCCCTTCTGCGTTGGGTCTCCCTATAAGGAGTGGTGTTTTATAAAAAAATGTGGTTTTCTCTCACTCTCACCCTGGTATTATTCCAGTTCCCTTTGGCCCTTCCAGTCATGTGTTTGAAAAGGGGGGGATTTTTCTGTAAGTGTGGGGCCCTTTCCTCAACATCTAAGAAAAATAAGTACACACAGACAAAGCAACAGAATCATCAAACCATCTTGGTGAATGTATTTCTAGGAATTACCCTATGGAATAATGAAAAGATAAATAAATATTTGACCTTTGTCCCCCATTCCTGGCACCCAACCCCTGAACCTTTGGAATCTGCTGAGTGATGAGTGTCTTTGTAGCTAACAAGATGCCTAGTGGCTGGGTACCAGCTCATTGCTTCAGGATGGACACTGTTGGCTGGAAAGACCAAGGCTTTATTACAGGGTTGCAAATTTCAGACTTACCTTATCCCCTAGCCCCCTTACCCCCAGCCTCTGAGAAGGGGAGAAGGGCTAAAGGCTGAGTTAGTCATCCATGACTATGATTTAATTAATCTTGCCTGCATAATGTGACCTCCATGAAAACTTGCAAAAGACAGGATGTGGGGGAGTTTCTGGGCGAGTGGCACACCCCAAGAGGGTACAGAAGCTTTGTGTCCCTTCCCCTATACCTTGCCTATGTGTATTTGGGCTTTTCTGAGTTATAGCCTTTATAATAAACCAGCAATAATGAGCTGAAGTGTTTTCCTGAATCCTGTGAGTTGTTCTAGGGAAGTACTGAATGCAAGTGAGAGTCTCATAACTTTATAAGCACATTGAACACATGTATAAGTAAGCCGGGCGCCTTACGCTTTCAGCATCTGAATTGGGCACAGTCTATGGAGTCTGAAACTAATTCTGGGCAGTGACTGCCAAGACTGAATTGAATTGTAGGGCACCCCGTTGGTATCCAAAGAGTTGGAGGATTAGTTGATGTGAGGGGAAAATGAAACTGGACATTTGATGTCAGGAGTGTGGTGAATAAAAACAGTTCATTTTACCCTTGTTTTTATAATGAAAGAATTGATTCTAACACCACATTTTATAATTGATAGCAGTCATTGAATAGCAATTAAAGTAGTTCTAGGACAGCTAGCATTAGAAGACACAGACGGGGGTCAGGTGCAGACTACTTTTCTGTACACTCGGTGAGCGTCAGAGAAATAGTTCTGTGGCTCATCTGCAGTCTCTTAGCTACAGCCACAGCACCGTTAGTCCTCAGAAAAGTTCCAAAATTATGCATGTATGGCCTCTGCCTTAAAAGAGGTAATTTTAATGGCCCATGGAGTAGCTTATGAACTCTGCTATAAAAGATATTTGGAATTATTTATGTCATTTGCAGAAAACCTCCTTCATCCAGTATCTTAAAATTTAGAAAGATTATTTCTTGCTTTGAAGGTGAAAGTTGTACCAATTTCTATAAAATTAGCAAAACTGGCTCAATGCCTGTGGCTCAAGTGGCTAAGGCACCAGCCACATACACCTAAGATGGTGGGTTCGAATCCAGGCCAGGCCTGCCAAACAACAATGATGGCTGCAACAACAACAAAAAATAGCCAGGCGTTGTGGCGGGCGCCTGTGGTCCCAGCTACTTTGGAGGCGTAGGCAGGGAGACTCGTTTGAGCCCAGGAGTTGGAGGTTGCTATGAGCGGTGATGCCACAGCACTCTACCCAGGGGGACAGCTTGAGGCTCTGTCTCAAACAAACAAAAAATAAATTAGCAAAACCATGAGTTTACACAGTCTATATGACATGTTTTTGTTCTATCAATCTTAGTACGAATGTGTCGGCACATGTAAATTTTCTAGAAAATGTCTGGTATGAGTTTTATGTGGAAGCCATACTTTTTGGAGAGGTTCTACATAAGAATATGGTAGATGACCATTAAAACTGCTTTTTATTCTTTGAACACATAAAAGGTATTTTTTATTTTTTTATTTTTTATTTAATTAATTTTTTTTTTTGAGACAGAGTCTCACTTTGTCACCCTGGGTGGAGTGCCATGGTGTCATATCTCACAGCAACCTCAAACTCTTGGACTCAAGAGATCCTCTTGCCTCAGCCCCTGGGACTATAGGCACTCACCACAAAACCCAGCTATTTTTTTTTTTTTTAAAGATAGGGTCTTGCTTTTGCTCAGGCTGGTCTTGAACTCCTGAGCTCAGGCAATCCACCTGCCTTGGCCTCCCAGAGTGCTAGGATTATAGATGTGAGCCACTGCACTCAGCCATTAAAAGGTATTTTTAACACAACGTTGACATAAACACTATAGTTTCTTTTTTTTTTTTTTTTTTGAGACAGAGCCTCAAGCTGTCCCCCTGGGTAGAGTGCCGTGGCATTACAGCTCACAGCAACCTCCAACTCCTGGACTCCAGCGAGTCTCCTGCCTCCGCCTCCCAAGTAGCTGAGACCACAGGCGCCTGCTACAACCGCCGGCTATTTTTTGGTTGCAGCCGTCATTGTTGTTTGGCGGGTCCGGGCTGGGGATTCGAACCTGCCACCTTAGGTGTACATGGCTGGCACCTTAGCCAGTTGAGCTATAGGCGCCGAGCCAACACTATAGTTTCTAAATTTCTGGGAAAAAAAAATATAGAAGCAGTTTCAAAGAGCCATGCCTACAGTAAATATTCGATACATATTTGTTAAGTGACTAATAAAAATAAAAGTTACTAGGCAAAGTTTTCAGTTCAGAATAAGGGGCAGTTAATTATTCAGAGAATAATACTCCTCTGAAGGGTATGTATGACCAGCACCTAATGCAACGATTTCTATTCCTGTAGGAGAAAAATCAGTGCTGAAGTTGAATTCCCTGAGAGAATGGAAGAAACCAAGCTCGTGGTGGCTGAAAAAGAAGACCACGAAAAGCTCCAAGTTAAAATCCAGGCTTTTGAAGACAAAATAAACGCTGACAGCAATATCCCTGGCTCTGTTAGAAGATATAGTTTGGGACAAGTTTCTAAGGAAGAAAGAAAAAACATTAGATTTGACAGGTATTAGCCTGGTTTGGTTAGTTCTTTAAAGTACACACTTGGTGTTTGCTTATAGGTTTTGTTATCCCAGTGTTACGAAGGGCTTTTGATATATCTTTTACCTACAGCCACCCAAAGTTCTGTCCTTTCAGAAATGAAAGATTAGCCACAATATTCTCATTATCCAAACAAGCTCGCTATTTTAAATTGGGAATGCAAATGGAAAAGAAACCAATGCCTTAATTTTTAAAAATGCTTTTTAAAATATGGGTTTGCTAATATAAAGAATGGCTTCTCCTGATTTCTGATGAAAATCAGAAGCAAAAGGAGAAAAAGGCTAGGTCTGCCATTTTCCAGCCAGTTGGCCATGCACTTGATTTTTAAATCTTTGTTTTTGGAGGTGACCTAGATTTTCAAAAGTTTGGTTTATTACCTAATTCATTGGTCGTCTATGTTTTATCAAGCCTGTTAACAGTTTCACACTCCAGCAGAAGTAACTTTGTATCCCAGTGTTGTTGTTATTTCTTTTCCTTCTCAGTGAATGGTAACTTCTTTAAATTTCCCTTTGTTTGTACTGTAGGTCCAAAAGTTTGGCTTTGCACACCATGCTCTCAAAGGGTGTGAGTTCAGATGACGGGGAAGATGGAGTGAGCGGGGAGATACCAGCCAGCATCTCTCTTTCAGAAATAGACCCACTTAGACAAAGAAGTAACAAGTTGCCCTTTAAGACAGACACTGACAGACCACAGCTGGGAAATTCTTCAGTGTCACACCCAAATATTTCACATATAGAATCAGAGAATTTGCCAGAAACTGTTAAAGAAAACTTCCAAGAAGAAACTCCAGCGTCACCTGCAAGCCCTACAGAATACCAAGATAAACTCTACCTGCACTTAAAAGAAAACCTCAGTAAGGTGAAGGCATACGCCATGGAAATGGGAAAGAAAATTCCAGTCCCTGATCAGTGTACCATTGAAGGTAAGTACCTTGAACTTCCCAACACTGAGAAATTTCAAAAGTCACTACAAAAAAAAAAAAAAAGTCAAGAGCAGCACAAGGCCTTAGATGTCACCCAAAAAATCATAGTAAAGTATTAAATAATGACAGATCAGTTACAACAACGTCTTACTGAGCCATACTGGAGCCTGAGGCAAAAGGAATTATTAGTAATATCAATCCTAATTACAGTTTTGATATTTTATTTATCATAGATTTTTTGTAATAATTTTAATTTTTAAAAGCATTTGTCTTGATACTAATTTTTTCCTGGCATTCCGTGACATTTTGTGTCCTCGTTCTCCCTAGCCCCAGGAAAAGTAATGGATAGTAGGGGCAGGTTCACTTTTCTGGTAGTTGACTGAACTGTTTAGATGGCTCAAAGATACTGTCAGGCTCATGAGATCTTTCCTACAACTGTCTTTAGATAGTAGCCAGGTATATCCCTTGAAATTTATATGATGGTCCTAGCATTCTGGTAGGACACATCATCTCCTCAAGGGTTACAGTGCTCACTGAAAAAGCCAGAACACTTGGCCTCCAGCAAGAAACATCGTCAAAGGGTAATGAATCAATTCACAGTCACCCACCCACCCGCTGCCTGTCCGGTTTAGAGGCAGGAGGGTCTCGATTTCCACACTCTACTTTCTATCCCTTCTCCCGCTTTGCATCAGAGCAGAGGAGCGTTGGCAAGCTGACAGAGGCAAAGGTGAGGGAAGCATGCGGTAGTAACATATTCTTACTTAGCATGTCTGTGTAGAATCTGACACTCTCGAAGGTGTTTACATTAACTTGATGAGCTTGCCTAAAACTCTTGATAAAGTGGCAACAATCAAAGTTACATTGCTTCTATTTAAATATAAGTTTTAGATAATGACAACAGGGCCAGCAAATAGCTAAGATCAATAAAGCCCTAAGTAAGTACTTCACATTGGCCCACTTTGCCTATCATCTGTGTAGCTCATGTACAAGGTGAGAAATTTGGGGTCAGAGAGGCTAAGTCTGTCTTGGTCTAACAGAGGAAAGCTATAGCAAAGATAAAGTTAAAATAGTAGGGTTTTTTTTAAAGTTTGGCTTCAAGCATCATCTGCTATACAGTGAGTTTTAATCTTGTAGAAGTGTGGGGTGAGTCCTGCAGAGTTACTTTGAGCATTTAATTGTCAAAACACATGCTGTTCCTTATTGCCGTAAATTATTCGGGGGTGTTAAAATTACATAATGTCTCTGATTTATGATGGCATGACATGATTTTTTGACCTCACAAAGGTGTAAAAGTGATACATGTTTGGTGGAAATCATACTTTGAAATTTGAATTTTGATTCAAAATTCTCTATCATAAATTTATTATAAAATAGACTGTGTATTGGGTGATTTCTCCCAACTAGAGGCTAATGTAAGTGTTCTCAGGACATTTAAAGCAGGCTAGACTAAGATGAGCTGTCGGGCCGGTTAAGCTCATTAAATGCATTTTTAACATATGTTTTCAACTTACAATGAGTTTATCAGAACGTGACCCCATTGTAAGTTGAGGGGCGTCTGTAGTATCAGAGTTAATGAGGTGATTTGGGCTTTTTCCCAAAATATTGAATAAATCCATTCTCTTTACTTTAAAAAAAAGTAGAGTATTTTCTTTGGATATTGATGTTTCATACCAGAGATGGCTTAAAAACTGAGTATGTATTTTTTTAAGTTGACGTTTTGGAATTCATTTATACTTTTGTAATTTCCTGGGCAATTCTTTGCATAGAGATATGTGTGAGGGATAGAAGATTTATATGACTCACAGTTAATGCATCTACTGAGAAAGGACTCAAGCTGGTTGCAGGGGAAGTGTTGTTAATATTTCTGAAATAGTGTAAACCATTCAGTGAAGCACTAGCACTCATCTGGCTGAGACAATTTTGCTTGTTGTCATAAGATCATTTGGCATGAAAATACTTCTTTTCCTTTCTTAAAATTCTTATTGAAAAAAGATTTAGGTTTAATTGTGTAATGTTTAATGTGTTACTGATATATAAGAAGCATATTGGATTTTTCTTGATGATTTATTCATAGTAATTAAGAAACAAAGAGGGCTTGGCACCTGTAGCTCAGCGGCTAGAGCACCGGCCACATACACCAGAGCTGGTGGGTTCGAACCTGGCCCCAGCCCGCTAAAACAACAATGACAACTGCAACAAAAAATATAGCCAGGCATTGTGGCAGATGCCTGTAGTCCTCCCTACTCAGGAGGCTGAGGCAAGAGAATCACTAAAGCCCACGAGTTTGAGGTTGCTGTGAGCTGTGACGCCACAGCACTCTACCAAGGGCAACATAGTGAGACTCTGTTCCCACCCCCCAAAAAAAAGAAACAAAGAAAAGAAGCATAAAAAGCACTTTTAAAGAATTTAAAGAGGCAAATATCCAGTAAGAAACAACAGCTACAAATGTTAGGAATAACTTTGGACAGTGGTTACCAAGTCCATTCTATGATAACATGACCTAACAACCCTTGAAAGAAATTCTTTTGGTATTAGGTTGGTTCCTAAGAAAAACTTGGTATTTGACTGTTTTGACCTACAGAAATATCAAGTTCAAGTGGTGCAGCCTAATACTTCAGCAATAAACTATGTGGAAAGAATAGGAACCCTACTTGTCACTGTCTGGCAGAATTCCGTATGAGCTGAATCAAGGTCACAAATGGCCTTCTTCACCCCGGTCAGCCATCTATTAGTGCATGACATTGATCACACTGGGGACAAGCCAGGGAGCATAATGGAGTGTAAATCTCTCAGTGCACATCCATCATCAGGTCTGGAAAAGATGTCAAACCCCAGGTCTCACTGAGGTGGAGTCAGCCTCGTGATTTTGGATATGAAAGTGCCTTTTATCCCCAGGGTGGAGTTTCACTCCTGCGCCTCGTAGGCCTCAAGTGTGTGTGCAGGCTTATTAAACCACTGAAAGTTCCTTAAGCAGAGTGGTGGTCTAATATCAGTGCCTGTCTACATTTATATATAAGGCAGAAAGAATTCAGTTCACCTGCCAAAGGAAATTTTAAAAATCGGAATCATTGTTATTCATTTATGTGAATTAAAATGATTAGAGGTTCAAAAAAAATGATATTGAAATAAATCCTTGAAAATCTGGCCCATCACTGGAGTTCCACAAAGGATAATATGAAACTTACAAGAACCCATCAATGTTACTTTGAAGTATTTCCTGATTGGGTGAAAATACATCCCATATGTAGACATAGGAGCAAGCCTGGCTTTCAGAAAGCTAATTTTTAAGCTAGTAATGTAGGTCTTTCTCAATTAGACCCATGTGAGTTGATTTTTCTTGAAATGAAATTCATTTTAAATATCGAGGAGTGGACATTGTTATCATGGTTAATTACAGTAAAGATTCCTTACTGAAAATTTGTATGTAGTCCAGTCCAACCTCAGCCCTGGAGTGACTGGAAGGTTCCTACATCCTTTTGATCCAGTTGGTTCAACCTGGAGGATGGTGATAATATTTATCCACTCATCCACATAATGGTTCTGAAGAAGGTTCCTTCCTTCCTTCTTCCATTTCTCTCTCTCTCCCTCCCTCTCTCTCTCTTCCCCCCCTCCTTCCCTCTCATAGATTGGTCTAATCACAGAATCAGGATAATTTCTCCATGAGTTGAAGTTATAAAATTTGGAGTCAGAGAAGAATCCTAAAGCTTTTTTCACACAATCTGAGAAGGAGAAATAGCCAATAGGAAGATGGTACAAATTCCCTGGCGCCTCATGATGTGATCTATGGGTCTTCCCCTGCTTAGAGAACTCTTATTAGGAAAAACTTGTCCAGAGAATTTTTCTTGGTGCTTTGGGAGTTTTCCTGGGCTCTCTTACTCACCAGCTCCCCTTTCTCCAAAGAGTAGACTCTAGTTGACAGAGCCAGACATAAAAATGACTGGGTTCTACTTTTACTTTCTCCTGACACACACATCCTAGTCCCAACCATCAGCACCGGCCCACAAGAGACTTCCAAACACCCTGACAAATCCTTTTGAAGGGATCTTCTCCAAGCTCCTCCACTGAGTTAAGGTCAGATCACTGCCCTTACACATCTGCAGCCAAGCATAGCTACAAGGCTCACACCTGTAACCACAAATCACTAGGAAGATGTCATGCACAGAGATCCACAGCTTCACATGTTTCAAAAGAGGACATCAGGTAATTTTATTTCCTATTAATTGTATTTTCAAAAACTCTTCTTTAAGAAAAAAAGGTTTGGGGGTTTTGGGAACATTTTAATAAGCAATTATTTTTTTAAAAAGGAGGTTGTTCCTTACAATGCTGTTGTACAAAGGGGTGGGTTGCTTGTTTTCTCTTTGCCTTACCTGATATTTACCTACAGATGAGATGAACAGTCACCTGATTAGAAAATAATGTAAAGGAAAATTGGTGAGCACTCTTAGGCCATTTTGCGTGGCGGTCCATATACAAAATAGGTCATTTTAAACTTTGAAATGATTAGTTCCCCTACTATAGAATCCACCTCAGGTATATCATTAATAGACTTAAAGGGACTTTGCTAACAAATAAACAGAGGAAAAAGTAAATGCTAAAAATGTAATATATTAAACATATCTCACCCTAAAGGTCAGCATGTTAAAAAGACCTTTAAAAGAGAAGGAGGAGGAGACGGAGGTGATGTAAGAGGCAGTAGTTTGCTGTGGCTTATTTTATAGTATTGAATATACTTTTCTAAATGTATCATTTTCAAAATAGAAGGATCTATGACAATATGCCCTTAAATCTCCAATCAGTATTTTTATCCTTCTGCAGGGAAGCTCATGCTCATAGATTATTATCTGTCATCTGCTATTGTCAACTGGGGACTGTCTCTACTTCAAAGGATACAACCGTAGAAAATGGTCCTGAGCCACTGACAGTCCCCAGCGGAAGAGTGCATTCCAATTCAGTTTGCCACAAACCAAATTTTAGTAAAGTGAAGTGTTATTGTTCCATTTACTTTCATTATGAAACTGGCAGTGTGTGCCCTGCAGGGAAATAGAATGGTCTCTGGATATCATCAAATCTCATTTAAAGACAGAGTAAACAGAGCGGATCCGACCTTGAGCTCTGTCGGGGGTGGAGAGGTGGTAGCCAGGAAACTGAAAAAAGACCATATGTCTGGGTAAAAAGTTTTGATAAGACAGAGGGAAAGGCAAGGTGGGAGAGGGCAGATTATTTCCTCCTGTTTGTGCCACGACTATCAAATTTCAGATGACGAAGGATATTCAAATGTTTTTCTAAAAACATGGGTAATTACATAGCTTGATGATCAGGAAATTTGGGTATTTGGGTATTTGATAATTTGGCGGGCATTTGTTTGTGTGATAATTCATTTTCAGATAAATTTGTATTTACAAATAGCAGATGAGTCTGCCTGAAGCTGACGGGGCCTCATGTCACATGCTGCCCAGACCACTGGGAGAGCGCAATAAGAAAGCCAAGGAAAGAATAGCTAATCCCTGTGTCCACGGTTTTGCCCTGTCCACATTAGGGACTGGGGAATATAACACATTTTTTTTCATTCTTATAAAAGTATTCAGTAAACTTTTAAAGATAAATTGTTTTGTAGAAAATAATTGTTTTTAGATAGTTACATCAATTATTCCACAGCCATTAAACTATTATGTTTACAATAAAATAAGCCATAAACACAGGAAACATAATATCATCGCAAAACTCTGAGTGTAATTGTTTCTCACATAAAACCTTCTAGTTTATAAGTTTAAATAAAACCTACTTTTTTTTTCTTTGAGACAAGGTCTTGCTCCGTCACTCAGGCTGGAGTACAGTGGTGCAATCACGCAGGTTCAAACTCTTGGGCTCAATCACTTAAGCTACGATTGTGCCACTGCACTCCAGCCTGAGCCTCCTGCCTCAGCCTCCCAAAGTGCTGGGTCTCCCACAGGCTGGTCTTCAACTCCTGGCCTCAATGGATTCTCCCACCTTAGCCTTCCAAAGTGCTAGGATTAAAGGCATGAGCCACCATGACCAGACAAGAATGACTTTTTACAAATGATCACTTAAGTTTAGATGTTTAAAGAAATTTTAATCTGGGAAGTAATATCTTGCCTGCACAGCTAGGGACAATGACAAATAACTGTATCACTCCAGCAATATTTCCAGCGTCTCGAAGCCCAAGTACCTCATCTTCTGATTCTCCGGTGTTTGTGTTGATCCAGGCTTGGTGGGTTCCCCACTCTCTCCAAGCTGAGGAATTGACCAGTGATGACGGAAAGCTCCCTTTTTGTATTCTCTGGACGTGCTTTGGAGACCTGTCTGGGGACAGACCTTCTGCCTCACTCCTTTGCACCTTCATTCACTCACCAGCACTTCCTGAGAACCCTGTGCTGCCAGGCGCTGTGCCAGTGGGGCAGGGGACACATTGTCGGTTATTCACCAAGTAGTCATGGTGTCTGCTTTCATGGACTTACACAAATGCATTGTCACAAAGTGACCTAAGTTATCTTCAGGAAAGGAGCACGGTTCTGTCCGTGCAGGAGCAGGGCTCCTCACACAGAAGCTGACCTTCAGCGGGGACAAGGAGACTGACTTCCCAGGAGAAGGGACTCTGGAGAAACGTGAAGGGTAAGCAGCAATGCAAGAGCTGGGCAAAAACCCCATGGAGAGAAAGCACAGCTCTGTCCAGGGACTGAACATCGGCCCTGGGGAACGCCGAATGAAGTAAGCTCGAGGGTGGCTGAAGGCAGACTGAAGAGATTGCCCTGCTCGCAGTGTGGAGAATAGTCTGTAGAGGGGGCTAGAGATTCCCATGGAGGCGACTGCAGTTCGACCGGGAGGAGATTCATTCATTCATTCAGCGCTTACTGTAAGCTGGGCGTTAGGATACAATAGCAGGGCGGTGCCTGTGGCTCTGTGGATAGGACGCCAGACCTATATACTGAGGGTGGCGGGTTCAAACCTGGCCTCGGCCAAACTGCAACAAAAAAATATCCAGGTGTTGTGGCAGGCACCTGTAGTCCCAGCTACTTGGGAGGCTGAGGCAAGAGAATCGCCTAAATCCAGGAGTTGGAGGTTGCTGTGAGCTGTGATGCCACGGCACTCTACCAAAGGCAATAAAGTGAGACTCTGTCTCAAAAAAAAAAAAAAAAAGAGGATACAACAGCAAACAAACC